>JAPWTK010001513.1:0-30248 GCA_029963805.1 Aromia moschata
TAGATGCATTTTACTTGTACTATTTCTACATCAGTTAAGTATGCCAATGTTCCAAGTCCTGATAACAACATAAACATATTGGCAGCAAAAAACTCTGATAATAAAAACATACCTCCTGGTTGTAAAGAAGACTAGATTCACAAAAACAACCCATCCACAAAAACCTTAAATAGACCACACTCTAGTCAAAACAACTGAGAAATAGAAAACAAATTATCATAGGTAGAAATAAAAGTAGATGTTCAAATGTAGTAGATGCAAATTAGATGTTCAACAGCAACTAGCAAAGTTTTGGGAATTGGAAGAACCTTTGTTAGCAGCTCCAATGATGTCAGAAGAAGACAAACGTTGTGAAGAGATTTTTCAGTAGTACGACTGTCCGTGAAGAAGATGGTAGATTTCAGGTAGAAATTCCACTCAAAGATCCATCTGAAAAATTAGGCAACTCAAGACAGCATGCCTTGACAAGATTCTATTCGTTAGAAAAGAGATTGAACAATAATCCTCGTTTGAGAAAAATGTATATGGAATTTATGCGGAATATGAGTCCATGGGACATATGTCGAAGATAGAAGATTCGTGCAATGAAACATATTATTTTCCTCATCATGAGTGTTAAATGAGAAAAGCACTACTACTAAACTTCGTGTGGTATTTAATGGATCAGCTGTAACAGATACAGGTCTGTCACTGAATGACATCCAGTTGATAGGTCCAAAACTCCAAACTGATTTGGGTACAAATAATTCTTAAGATTTCGTCAACATAATGTAGTAGTATGTGCAGACATTGCTAAAATGTACCGTATGATAAACATTACACCGGAACAGAGGTCACTTCAAAGAATATTCTGGAGAGCAAGTCCTAATGATGAACTTAGTACGTACACATTGAATACTGTAACGTATGGGACTACTTCACCACCTTTTTAGCAATAAGATGTTTGAAGCAATTGGGCTATGAGAACATTGATGATCATCCTCAAGCGTCGAAGATAATCCCTTAACGACTTCTATGTTGATGACTTATTGACAGGTGGACAATCAATCGAAGAAGTAGTGAGCTTGTGTAATGAAGTTGTATCCATTTTACGGTCTGGATGTTTTGAACTTCGGAAATGGGTGTCAAACAGAAATGAGGTGGTTCAAAAAATTTCGGTTGTGAGAATTCTTCAAAAGATTTTCATTTTGGTCAAAGAGAGGAGACAACTACGTTGGGGTTGTATTGGTCAGCAGGGAAGGATGTATTAAGGTATAACATTCATCTTCTCCTTTTATGTCAAATTACAAAACGCACTGTGTTATCGGATATTTCAAGGATATTCGATCCTTCACGCTTATTGAGTCCTTCGATCATAAAGGCAAAAATAATTCTTCAGAAATTGTGGGCTGAAAAGATTGTCGTGGGATGAATCATTACCATTAGATATTGACAGAAAATTGCGTCAATTCAGAAAAGAAATTCCTTTGTTGAACAATTTAGAAATCCCCAGGCAAGTGGTTTGTGAAAATGCAATCAGAGTAGAACTTCCATGGGTTTTCTGATGCTTCAATTGAAGCATATGGAGCGTGTGTTTACCTACGGAGTGTTGATTCCAAAGGAAATGTTCAAACTTCTCTTGTGGTTGCCAAATCCAGAGTGCCTCCAGTGAAGACGATAACCATTCCTAGGCTTGAACTTTGTGGTGCTTTGGTCTTAGCACAAATTGTGCAAAAATGTCAGAACATCGATGAACTTAATATTTCATGGAGTATACTTGTGGTGTGATTCCGCAGTAGCATTAAGTTGGATATCAACCGCGCCAAACTTGCTACAAACCTTTGTGAGCAACCGAGTATCACAAATTCAAGGTTTAACAACAAAATCAATGGCGTCATGTACGGTCTGAGGATAACCCAGCTGATGTACTTTCTCGAGGATTAAGTCCTGAAGAAATGCCGAAATGCAAACTTTGGTGGCATGGACCACTGTGGCTTTCAGAAAGTGAAGAATCATGGTTAAAATCATCTTTTCATCGAGTGAATAATTTACCTGGAGTTAAGAAAATCAGAAAAGTCTTTTTCATAGTTATGTCTATGTTTCTGTAATTGATTTTAAGAGATTTTCGAATTTGGTTAGGCTAAAGCGTGCAATTGCTTATGTCTTAAGGTTTATTTCCAATTGTAAGTCACCGATAAAATCATCAAAAGGGACAATTAACTTCAGTTGAGTTGGATGCAGCAATGCAAGTCCTTGTGCAAATTGCTCAGAGAGAAATTCAGGATCTCGAAAATAATAAATCTGTGTCAGCGAAAGGGTCACTGAGTGGTTTAAACCCGTTCTTAGATGATAATCACTGTCACAACTGTCAGAATTTGATTTTGAGAAAAAACATCCTGCTGTTCTGTCAGCAAAGCACTCTTTGACAATTCTTGTCTTTTCGTTTGAACATATCAGGCTTCACCATGCAGGACCACAATTATTGCTAGCATCAATAAGAGAAAAATACTGGCCTCTTAGGGGAAGAAATTTGCGAAACAAATAGTTCACAAATGTGTCAAATGTTATCGGGCAAAACCCTGTAAATCGATCTCCACCATGGGTATTTTACCGAATTTGCGTGTTCGTCCCATGCCTCCATTTCCATGCAACCGGACTAGATTACGCAGGTCCGTTCCTGATTAAATCAAAACTTGGTCGTGGAGCAAAATTAACAAAATGTTATGTAGCTCTTTTTATATGTTTTTTCTACGAGAGCAATCCATTTGGAACTCGTGTCTGATCTTACAACTAATGCGTTTATAGCAACATTTAGAAGGTTTGTTTCTAGAAGAGGTAAACCTCAATCATTTTTTTCTGATAATGGACTCAATTTTGTAGGGGCAAATGCAACATTAAAAGAGTTAGGTAATCTAAAATACTGGCCTCTTAGGGGAAGAAATTTTGCGAAACAAATAGTTCACAAATGTGTCAAATATTATCGGGCAAAACCTGTAAATCGATCTCCAATTATGGGTATTTTACCGAATTTGCGTGTTCGTCCCATGCCTCCATTTCATGCAACCGGACTAGATTACGCAGGTCCATTCCTGATTAAATCAAAACTTGGTCGTGGAGCAAAATTAACAAAATGTTATGTAGCTCTTTTTATATGTTTTTCTACGAGAGCAATCCATTTGGAACTCGTGTCTGATCTTACAACTAATGCGTTTATAGCAACATTTAGAAGGTTTGTTTCTAGAAGAGGTAAACCTCAATCATTTTTTTTCTGATAATGGACTCAATTTTGTAGGGGCAAATGCAACATTAAAAGAGTTAGGTAATTTTCTTAAAACCAATGAAACGGACATTGTAAAATTATTTGAAAATGAGGGTGTCACCTGGGGGTTACTCCTGCTCACTCCCCACACTTTGGCGGCCTTTGGGAAGCAGGTGTTAAAGCCTCTAAATATCACTTGAAACGGGTAATGGCGAATGCTTCATTAACTTTTGAAGATTTTTATACTTTATTGACACAAGTGGAAGCAGTTCTTTATTCCCGACCTATCACTCCATTATCTTCTGATCCGAATGACTTGGAAGCCCTAACCCCTGCACACTTCCTGATTGATCAACGGCTTACCACTCTTCAATGTGAGAGATATCAAAGAGAATCGACTGTCAATGTTCCAGCTCATTCAAAAGCTATATCAACACTTCTGGTCTCGTTGGTTCAGTGAGTACATTGCTGAGCTTCAAATGCGTACTAAGTGGAAGGTGAACCAGAGTAACCTAGAACAAGGACAACTCGTTCTTCTTCGAGATGACAATTTGCCTCCAGAATGCAGTGGAACCTGGGGAGAATCGTCAGCGTCCATCCAGGTCCAGATGGTAAAGTGCGAGTGGCGAGTGTGCGTATTAAAAATAGTGTAGTGAAACGTGCTTTGAGCAAACTATGTCCACTACCTATTGAGACAAAGAATAACATTTATGTCAAATGTTCTACACAACAATTGTCAGACTTGTATGTCATTAAGAATGTTGTTCTGAAAACCTAGTGCAGACCCTTCTTCCCCTGACTAACAGAGTGGGCGGCGCGATTACCTGACTTGACATAATTGTCAATATAATAGCAGTTAGATATTTTTTAGCGCCATTCAGAGCTTAGCGACTCTTTGAACGTATTGTGTAATTGAATAAATATAATAACTGGTTCTCCAAATCGTGTTTAATATTTAAAATATTAGTAAAGCCTACATCAGAAGTGGTTCTCAGTGGTGCCTAGTGCAGGTGATCTACCAATATGCCTCGACAAAAGAAAAAGACCAAGACACGCCTCCACATCATCGTCGTCAAGTTCGACAACGTCTTCTACTACTACAGACAGTAGCAGCGATAACAACCGTTCACACAAAACCTCACGACGAAGGAAAAGATCTGTAAGTCAATCCGATTCATTATCGCCCTACTATTTACAGTCTCATTACTCAAACCCAAGTTTCAAATTGCCGCATATAATACCGGAGTTTGATCCTACCTCGATGGAAGTTACAGACTGGCTCGAAATTATCAACTATAATGCGAAAATTTATAAGTGGTCAGATAACTTTATTATTTATCAGGCTCTTAATAAACTAAAAAGAAACCGCCAAAACTTGGTATGATAGTTACATTGAGAGTGAAATGGGGTGGTCTAAGTTTACTTGGGGAGAATGGAAATAAGTTCTTAAAACTACCTTTCACAGTTCTCGTAACGCATACAAATTATTAATGGATGTTGCTACTCACAAACCAATAGAAGGCTGTTCATTGTATGATTTTCATTTTACCCATCTCGCTAAGATTAATAAGTTAAATGTTAATTTCTCTGATGCCGATAAAGTGTCATTAATTACTGGAGCTATCAATGATAGCACTATTAGTACGGCCATAGAAGCCTCAGACATACGAACTCCCAGTTCGTTAGAGCTTATTTAAAAAAATAAAACATATACAACAAAAGACCACGTCACTCCATCTTCGTCTTCCACTGTGCCCAATCCGTCAACTAGCACTACTCTCAAATCTTCTAAATTCACACGCATAACACCTTCTCATAATAATTTAACATGTCAGGCGTGTGGTTATAAAGGTCATGAGCGTTGTACTTGTCCACTAGAAAACAAATATGTAACTTCTGCAAGGTGCAAGGTCATATCGAGCGAAACTGTTTATGCAAACACAAGAGTAATCCTATCCCTATACGAAAGGATTTCCAAACACGATACTCTAAGTCCGCGCCGGTTAAACAAACAAAAGCCGAAGCTATAAATATGATTCAGCACACAGATACTACTCACTCATCTAAATTTTATAAACAAATTTCTATCGCGGATACTACAGTGGTAGCGATCAATGATTTTGGCAGTGACTGTTCCTTAATAACAAATACAGTCGCACATCAGCTAGGATTACAATTACAACTGCTAAATACACCAATTCACCTTTCGGGATTTTTTAGGTCTCGGTACGACTGTCACGCACTATACTGAAGCTCCCACCAAAATAGACGATGTCACCTTAAATGTGAAGTATTATGTTATTTCGGATATCACCTTCGAAATGGATATTTTAATAGGCAGAAATTTTACTGAAAATGAAAACATTATCTATTATCGTATTGATAATACCTTATATTTTCATCATAAAGCAGATACGCCTTCATGGTTAACTAATCTTACCTATGGCAAACTATCCGATCTCGAACGGATATCCCTGAAAACACTCTTGACAGAATACGCCTTGTTGTATTTTTCAAAATTTAATTTATTTAGGCGAAGCTCCACCCGTCTCGTTGTCGATAGAAGTGGTAACCACTAAGCCGGTGACACATCGAGCGTACCGTTGTGGGGAAAAAGATAAACAACTTTACAGAGAGACCATTACAAAATTTATTACAAACACACATTATTCGTGAAAGTAAATCACCGTATTCAAGTCCTGCTTTTCTTATACCAAAAAAGATGGCACGAAACGTTTAGTGGTAGACTATAGGGCATTAAACAAAATCACTGTTAAAAATTCTTTCCCCATGCGTCTTATAGAAGACATAATTGACAATCTTAGTGGCTTAAATATTTTACTAGTCTCGATTTGGCGGCAGGCTATCATCAGATCCCTATGGGTGAAGACTCAATTAAATATACTGCCTTTATAACTCCCAGAGGGCCATTACGAGTACCTCCGAGTTCCTTTTGGTCTCTGTAATGCCCCTTTTGTGTTTCAACAATATATGACCGAAATTTTGCAACCATTGCGATCATTTCATATTATTCCATATCTTGATGATATCCTGATTCCCTCAAAAACCATTGCTGACGGTATACATTTGTTACAACAAGTTCTTGCGATCTTAAAAAAATATGGTCTCACCCTTAATATCTCCAAATGTCTTCTCTTAGTCGAAACCGTCATTCATTTGGGTTATGATATCTCATTAAATGAAATAACCCATTCTAACTCTAAAATTGAAGCTGTTCTTCAGTTCCCTGTCCCAAAATCAGCACCAACTCAGACAATTCCTTGGGTTAGTGGGGTACTTTCGTAAGTTTATTCAGGATTTTGCGAGACAAACAGCTCCTCTTACAAAATTATTAAAGAAACTTTCGTCCTGGAAATGGTCGACTACGCACACTACATTCAATGCTCTAAAAAAAAAATTTGTTCAAACCAATTTTAACTATTTTTGATCCCAATCTACCCATCATCGTCTATACCGACGCCAGTCATGATGGGTATGCTGGCATTTAGTACAAAAGCATGGGTCTAAGGAAAAACCAATAGCTTACTTTAGTAAACAGACTATAGATTCTGAAAAAAATTACCATTCTTTTGAATTGGAATTGTTAGCAATCGTTAAAACGTTGGAGAAATGTAAGTATTATTTACTAGGAAAAGACTTTACCATAATTACAGATTGCAATGCAGTTAAAAACACTTGGAGCAAACAAACTATTATTCCGCGGATAGCACGATGGATTCTCTTTTTGCAAGATTTCTGTTTCAAAATTGAACATAAAGCGGGATCTCAAATGCAGCATGTCGATGCTTTAAGTCGAAATTTTCAGTCAGCGTCAGAACCACTTCCCCCGGAACGCATCCTTTTGCTCCGAGAGAGTGATTACTTACGCGAAGCTCAAGATCAAGATCAAACGATTCGAACAATCAAAGACATTTTATTAAGTGGTGACCGAGATTCTCATAAAGACATTTTTAATAACTATGATTTACGAGGTAACAAGACTCCAACTTCGCAAATGGGTGGTTCCTAAAAACTCCGTCGTTGGCAAATTGACAAGACAAAAACACAAAATCATGATGACATCCGGTCATTTTGCATTTGATAAAACCTTAGAACGAATTAAGAAAAATTTTTTAAATGTAAAAAAATTGCTTTCCAAAAGTTTGTAGAAGACAGAGGTATTAAGATCTTCGCGGTAGGAATGGTTAGAGCAAATGGACAAGTAGAGCGAGTCAATAAAACTCTTTTGGATGCCTTAGCTACCACAAGTGCCAACAGCAGCCAAATACCTGGGATAACCAGATACCGAAGATTCAACAGGGATTAATAGTACTAGGCACCGCATAACTCAGTATACGCCCGCCGAAATTGCCTTCGGTTATCACTTAAGGACAGACACCAGCATTCAAGACGTGGTCGAGAAAGACATACTAGACGTTACTACGATTCGTACAGAGGTAACTCGTCGCTTAGAAGAGAACAGAGTCAAACAGGATTTATCTTTTAACAAGAAACGTCGGGCACCCAAGTTCTACACAGTAGGCGATTTAGTTTTAACCAAGGTTACCAGTTTCTCCTGCCACCAATGAGAGTAAAAAGCTTCTGCCCAAGTTCCGAGGCCCTTTTAAAGTTGTAGAAGTCTTACCAAACGATCGTTATCGAGTGCAAGAGGATAGACATACTGACCGTTCCAGTCGTCCTTACGAAGGCATCGTTGGTATAGAGCACATGAAACCTTTGCAGTTCAACAGAGTTAAAGACAGGTATGCACATTTGTGCCCTCCCTAGTAACCATAGAGAGGTCCTTGATGACCATAGAGCGGTCCTTGATGACCATAGAGTAGTCCTTGCCGACGTCGAGCGGTCCTTGATGACCACAATCGCCACATACGGCACTACATTAGAGCGCCCTAGACGGCACTCAGTCTATATCTCTTTTAATTTTTTTTTCTCTTTTTGTCTAGTTGTTGTCCTTCCAGGCCATAGTCGCTTCGAGGACGAACGACCTATCAGGATGGCCGTGCAGCCCCATATTCCCTTCTTCCCTGACTAACAGAGTGGGCGGCGCGATTACCTGACTTGACATAATTGTCAATATAATAGCAGTTAGATATTTTTATCGTCATTCAGAGCTTAGCGACTCTTTGAACGTATTGTGTAATTGAATAAATATAATAATTGGTTCTCCAAATCGTGTTTAATATTTAAAATATTAGTAAAGCCTACACTAGTTTAAGTCGTGGAAAAGGGTCCCTGATCCTTTCAAGGCCGGAGGTATGTTGAGAATTATTTACTGTTAAGCAGTGTAATACAGACTTTGACGTCACAACGTGCTACCGACGGACGCAAAGCGTGTGTGAACAGTTAGTTAGTCGTAAGAGTTGTAAAGAAGTAGTTGAACAGACTGTTAGGCGAGAGGTTATGTCTACGTCTGTTAGATGTTAAGTGAGATGTAGTTTAGTAAATTCTTTGTACTTCTGTGAATAAACAGCAACAAACGAACCAAAAGTCATTTGATTAAATTCATAGACCATTGAGGTCTAAACAGGTATACCTAACTCACTACCCGAACGCCATAGGACTGCCACATGGATGGTCAGAAGTGACTGTAGAGTCAGACCATTATTTCGGAATAATCTTTTATTGCAGTATTTTATTGTTCTGTTGTAGTAGTTGCTACAGTTCGTAGGAGTAGTTCCCAAAAGTTGAAGGTCATGACCAGTTTGAAAGAAGAAATATGTCTGAATTGAGATGGTCACATGATTCCAGAGTAGGAGTGACCAGGATCGACAAGTTGAAGGTCACAGGATTCCTGTGGAGGAATAACCGGGATCAACAACGTAAAAGCTTGGATCCACATCTTTGGGAGCGTATGAAGGGACACTTGAATAATTATCAAGCGGAACAAAAGCGACGATTTGACCAGAAGAGGAGTAAGTCCCATCCATATTGTGAAGAACACCTTGTGTTGATACGAATCACGGGTACGCCTGCGACAGGAGGTAGCCATAAGCTACAACTGAGGTGGAGAGGTTCTTTTCCGAATTGCAAAGGTATTAGGGAATGACCGATATGAAGTGTCGGACATTCCTGGAAGTAGTCCGTCTCAGTTGAGGTATCATAACTGAGGTATCATAAATGAGGCTGGTGTGGACAACATTAAGCCATGGATCCGGTTTGCCATATCAGTTACTCTGTCTTAGATGTTTGTACAATTTCAGATTCTTGTGCCGAGTACCTGAGTGAGGACACTCAGGAAATTCAGGAAAGGCCGTGTTAAGAACCAGAGATTAACAAGGCTTTGTTCTGAGGATTCATGCGTGATCGGCACGAGGTGATGTCACGTAACTGACCAAGCTATATACGCACGGAGGGGAATAACGGCGAACAGAGGCATTGAATATCGAGACTTGATTTACAGCAGCTATTAATGTGCTACCGAAATACTAGTTGAAAAAATAGTTTAAATCGGCTTTGGGTTTCATTTATTTTACAAAACTTAAACAGATAAAAGATATGTTTAAGTGCATTATCTGATTCTTTTGATCAATCATCTTGAAAAACAAGATGGCTACTATTTAGTTCGTTTTGATTTTATTTGCCCATCCGCGGCGCCCCTGGAGTGAGCCAGAAGCCGAAGGGAAATAGACGGCTCACGCTTGACGAAAAGGTAGTAAAGGTACGCAGTAGTTGCCCAGCGATCGAGAGAAGCGTATCGATGCCCGCCGAGAGTAGACGTACAAGTCATATCCCCGGCGACAAGGGTTTCACAAGTCATTGTGCCTTCTCCTCAATAAAAACGCTAAAACAATTTCTAGTGCTCATTTCAAACGTAAGAAAAGTAACCAAAAATACAGTCCATTCAAAATCATAAACAGCTACCTCAGCTGTTTAAAGATTTTGCAAAGAATAAACGTTGAAGTCGTATCAAGTTCGGTCGATCTAGGGGTAAACAAAAACACTAAAACATTATGGAGGATCTGGAACGGGCATTCTGATTGTTTCTCTTACAAAATCAGTGTGACAGATTTTTCTGGGCCTGTTACGAAACGAACCATTTTGTCGGAGATCTCTCAAGTCTTCGACCCGTTAGGTCTCCTGAGACCATGTATCATCGTCGCGAAAACAATCTTGCAGCACCTATGGTGCGAAAAGGTTACATGGGACGCCAGGTCACAGGACCAGAGTGGGAACACGTTCGTCAAACTAATCAGAGCGAAATCCAAAGTGACACCACTGAAAACCCAAATAATTCCGCTCCTGGAGCTGACAGCTGCATTACTTTTAGCAAGGTTAGTAGAAAAGGTGGAAGGCTGCTTTAGGAATGCATTTTCAGAGGACAGTGTATTGGTGTGATTCCACGGTAGTTTTGGGATGGGTCAACACTCCGCCCAATCTTTTGCAAACGTTTGTAGCTAATCGCGTTGCGGCTGTCCAAGAAATCTCGGACGCTGATGAATGGCGGCACGTTCCAACCGGTGATAACCTCGCGGATCACGTATCACGAGGGGTCAACCCCAACGTTTTGGTATCATTGCAGTCATACCGGAACGGTCCACACTGGCTGCGCGAAAACGAAGCGCATTGGCCTAAATACCGCAGCATGCAAGTAGACCTGCCCGAATTACGAAAGGCCGTCCTTTCGCATCAGGTGACTGCAGAACCGGCGGTAATTAATTGGAAACGTTTTTCGGATCTAAGAAGGCTCGAACGAATTATAGCCTATTGCATGCGATTCATACGCAAATGTCTCACAAGGGACAAGTTCAAAAAGAATAATGGTCCACTCACATCTCAAGAGTTAGAAAATGGAATCTTGTACTCGCGAAAATTTCGCGAGTATTTTAAACGAAGAAATCGTTTGCCTAAAAAACAATAAACACGTAAATGCCAAGAGCAAACTTGCAAGCCTCAATCCGTTCCTTGACGAAAACGGAACACTTCGCGTAGGTGGTAGGTCATTGAACTCCGATTACAGTTTCGAGAAAAGGGCCCAATTATCATTTCAACAGAACACCGCTTCGCCGAATTGTTGTTCACGAGGGAGCACGTAAGACTCCTTCACGCGGGTCCGCAATTTCTTCGTCTTCCGTACGTGACAAATTTTGGCTGATATCCGGCAGAAACCTAGCACGAAAGGTAGTACACGGATGCGTCCGGTGCTTTAGGGCAAAACCTCGAATGGTGACAGAAAAATTAAATCAGAAATATGATGTTATGTTAGAGAATTATTGTATTTAAGGGAAAACTTTACACGGAACGAAATTATGAGGGTACGTCTAGAAAACAGCTACAATTTTACTTTAATAGGAAACAAAGATTGTCAACAGGGAGCATACATTTTATACTAAACCGTATTACTTACACGTTTAACACTTTTGTCTGTGTTTATTTTTGAAAGGATAACTGTGTGCGTAAAATGGTGAAGTTATTTCTTCCGGGTTTTTGCCGCGGTCGTCTAAATTGACTTGACGTTTCGCTGATCATGCTGTCAGCTTCTTCAGAAGGTTTCTAAAGACTGTGTGTGCGTAAACATTAAAAGTCAAATTCGTTCAGTAGATTTATGTATCCAATGACGTTATTTGATACCGATTTATGATGTGTCTCGAAATAAAATATTGGACGAAAAGACTTTTCACTGGCATAATTCGGCGTAGAACCTGGGGTGTAAATAAACGTATTGTGAATATTTCCATACTTGGACAAATAATTTTAAATGAAGGAATGTTTAAAAAGTATCAGCTGATATTTTACGATTTACATTTGTAGTTAGCTGAACTTGAGATTTTAAACTCCATCGACGATCAATAAATCGTCGTGATTATAACTAAACCACGTATCTAATTTTTTTTCATTTTTGAGATACTTGGTATAGTAAATCTTGTTGATACTTGGTATAGTAATAATTGTTCCACATCGAATATGAAAGCGCGTACCTCAATATTAATTCAACTCTCCCGCTTAACGCATTTATTTCTAAAACACGTAAACACTCTTTGTGATCTTTGACATGTTAAAACTTGTATCTAAATTGCTGCTGATACTCGTATATTATTTATGGCTAGAATGAATTTGCTAAACCTCGTATTGTAAGTGTCAGTTTAGATGTTTTGTGGCTGTTTTTGTTCTGAAATACCGTGTGTTTAAAGCATCGTTTTTAAAGGTAAGTTATATAATTTTGGACTAAAAAGAGCACTAGATTATACATAGTGTAAACACTCGAAAAATATTTAATTAATTTATTTTTAACTTTACAAAACTTTTATATGGAAAAAAATAGGAGTAATAGAAATTTGCGTCTTAAAATCTACACAGTTCGATCTGAAGTGCCTAATCTCCATATTGTCTCTAACATATCGATTTCAATGTTTATAAACACCGTTGGGAACAACGACGACATCATCCAATAGTTTGTTATTCTTTCCTAGCGTAAGGCGCGACGACCCAACCTACACGCTTTCTTATGAGAGCAGCATATCTTCCGTTCTGCGGTCAGCTGGTCGACAGCACCTTCACATTCGGCCTTCCTGACTGGATGATGTTCGTCCTATAGAAACAATACATGAACATAGAGTACATGAAATAACCAACAGACAGGGAAAATTATTTTCCCGACAGCGTAATTTTACCCAGGGATATCAACCCCGACAACAAGTTAACAGAAATGCTCAGAAACGTCAAGCTTCGACAGCAAATTTAAACAGAAATTCTCAGAAGCGTCAAGCTTCGACAGCAACATTTAATCATAAATGCTCAGAAGCGACAAGCTTCGACAGCAAAATTAAACAGAAATGCTCAGAAGCGTCAAGCTTCGACAGCAAATTAAACAGAAATGCTCAGAAGCGTCAAGCTTCGACAGCAAAATTAATCAGAAATGCTCGGAAGCGACAAGCTTCGACAGCAAAATTAAACAGAAATGCTCAGAAGCGTCAAGCTTCGACAGCAAAATTTATCAGAAATGCTCAGAAGCGTCAAGCTTCGACAGCAAAATTAAACAGAAATTCTCCAACAATGTCAGAAGTCCAGGGGAGTTTTATCGACTGTATTTACTGGATACCATCTGGCGTCACCCATTTTTTTATATGCTCGGTAGCATATACTCCAACATAAGGGATCCTAGATCTGGTCGAGCCTGGGATTTCCCTTACCTCGTACCTATCGTTTCCAAGGTACTGAGTAATTTTGAAGGTCCCTTCCATTTTGGAACCAATTTCCTACTTTGCCCTGAACTAACTATGGATGATATTTTTACCAATACTAACTCTCCGACAGAAAAAGATATTGGGTCAGCTCTATGAGCATCAAAACTTTGCTTTTGGTGAGATTGTACCACCTTTAGTTTTTCGTTTACTTTATTCCTCAGTGCAGTAACATCTACATCAGGAGAGTCTACTGTGCCAAAATTATGCGGATTCGATCGATATCCTAATAAAACCTCAGATGGGGTAGTATCGATGGCTCTATTGATGGTATTATTAATTCCTAACACTATGTTTGAAATATTTTTATCCCATTCATCATCATGCTTATCAGCCCCATTGTAGCTAATGCGTCTAATATAGTTTTATTGTATCTTTCTACCTGACCGTTGCCACGAGGCATACCTACAGCATTAAGATGATGTTGAATATTCCGCTCTCTACAAAATTCTTGAAACTTTTTTGACACAAGGCTTTACCTCTATCAGTGACTATACGCTTAGGAACCCCGAAAATTTGAATAACAGACATAAGTTCGTCGACTACATACCTGGCTTTGGTATTACGGACAGCTTTCACGAGAATTTTTGTGAAGGCGTCACTACGTTTAGCACATAGCAGTTTCCCTGCTTGCTCCGCGTCATTGGACCTAAATGGTCAACATGAATCGTGTGGAAAGGACGCGGGGATTTTGGAATGGGATGCAGGTAACCATGTCGTTTACCAGCCGGTGTTTTGACATACATGCAGTTTATGCAAGCCTGAACGTACTTCTTAATAAACTTTCTCATTTTTGGGAAACCAAAACTTATTAGCAATTCGTTCATAAGTTTTATCAATTGCAAAATGTCCTATGTCATCATGATTAAATCTTAACTCCTGCCACCTGCAAGCCTTGGGAAGCACTGCTCGATTACCCTGGTCTGTTTTTCGATACACTTTTTCCTTTTCGTAACTCATAGTTTATAAATATATCTCTATTTACGTGGCGCTCTCCGGATTGAAGGATTCTTTTTATGCTACTGACATCCGGACTTGCCTCTTGAACTGCTAAGACCCAATCATCATCAGTTAGTAATGTTACGTATATTCCTCAATGACTATCTAATACTGGGTTCCGACTTAAAGCATCGATATGAGCCATTTGATTTCTGGCCGATGATGGATTTCAAAGTCGTATTCCTGAAGGTCAAGAATCCAACGACCAATTGTTCTATTTAAATCTTTTTTTGCGATTGCACTTTTGACAGCAATACAGTCAGTATATATTTTAAAGTGGATTCCAATTAAATAATGTCTGAACCTTTTTACCGACTGAACTATGGCGAGTGCTTCCAATTCGAAGGAATGATATTTTTGCTCTGTTGGAGAAGTGGTTCTGCTATAGTATCCAACCACCTTCTCCTTTCCCTCATCGAGTTGCACCAACATTCCAGCAAGTCCTACTCGACTTGCGTCGGTGTTAAGAATCGTTTCCTTCTGGGCATTATAAAGAGTCAAAATAGGAGATTGGACCAAGAATTGTTTGAGTTGCTCATATGATTTCTGTTGAGCCGTAGACCACGACCATGCTGTTTCTTTTTTAAAAGAGTGGTAAGTGGTTTGCTTACAGAGGCAAACTGTGGTACAAACTTTCTAAAATGACCGACCAAACCCAAAAATTGTCGGACCTGGTGAACATCTTTCGGAATGGCGATATCATTAATTGCTCTTAACTTCGTAGGACTTGGACTGATTTGTCCCTCATGGATAACGTAGCCCAAATATTCAATTTTGTCCTGCAGGAAATAGCATTTTCAATATTCAGACTAACACCATGATCCTGCAATCGTTTAAGTACGATTTGTAAAGTCTCCAAACCTTCTGTTAAGGTTCTTGATGGAATTAATATGTCGTCTAAATATACCAGCACCGTGTTATAGCGGAGTTCACCTAGCACTTTTTCTATTGCCCTCTGGAATACATAGGGAGCGTTCTTAAGCCCAAATGGAACCTTCAAATACTCAAATTTCCCTTCAGGGGGTAACAAAAGCTGTATATGGAATTGAGTCTTCTGACATCTTTACCTGGTGATATCCAGATCGGCAGTCCAATATGGTAAATTAGATCTTCAATGATAGGTAAAGGATAAGTCTCAGTCACCGTAACTTTATTTATAAATCGATAGTCCTACAGAGTCGTTGTTGACCTGTCTTCTTTTTGACCATAATGACTGGACTAACAAAAGGTGACTGTGAATGTCGGATTATGCCTGCCTTCAGTAGATCGATGACTAATCCCCGTAAGACCTGTTTTTCAGAATCTGACAATCGATACGGACGTTGAACTATTGGTTGATCTACCGTAAGCTTTATTGTCATTTCCGCATCACGAATAGTACCCAACCCGGAATTATTAGATGGAAAACACAAGAATACTGTTCAATTATATCTCGTAATTGTTCCTGAATATCTTTACTTTCGACCCCAGTTTTGATAACGCACTCGGTTGCATTTGTAGTGCATTTACCTGATTGACCGTACTAAAACGTAATTCATTTCCAACCCGACAATACTTAAGGCGAGAATCTTCTGTGAAATTTTTGCCCGATCACTAAATCGATACCGGGTATGCACTTCTCTAGTACCAGAAAGTCAATATTTAGTTCTACAGAATCAATGTTCACGCGACACGTTGTTTTAGTCTTTACAGCGAGTTCAAACCCACCAAAAACTGTAAGTGTAATGTTTTCAGAAAGTTCACTTAGCTTTAATCCTAGTCGTTTTGCGAGTTCGAAGGTAATAATTGAACATTCGCTACCAAAATCAATGAAACATTGAGTAGAAATTCCAATTAATTAGCACAGTTTTATAAAATTTGTTTTTGTTATCAACCTTGGGAAATTAAAAACACTTGTTTATTATTTTTAGGTTGATTACTTTTGGCAGCAACTTCTTGGTTTCGTCTATTTTTCTTAAAACAGTTTTCAATTGTATGTCCGTCTCGACGACAATAATTGCAATGCAGTCTCGACTCACCCCGTATAATGTTCTGCGGACAATTATACTGTTTATGCCCTGGCCGCTTACATTTATAACATTTTTAAAGAAACTTGAGACTTATTTTTATTGTCCGTCGCCTGTGGCCTTGCTTTCGAAGCAGTTTGAGTATTGCCCAAATTGTTTATGTTCGTATTAGTACACAGTTCCGTCATGATCAGTTCATAGGCTTGTAAATAAACTGCTAGCTTGGCAGGATCATCGATATTTGCAGCTTTTACAGCAAATTTCGCGCTATGATTACCGAGACCGCCTACAATGAGGTTTACTTCATCCATGCCACTCAAATTTAACTGCATTTTTTTATCAAAGCTAATTTTTCAAAACAATATTCGTACAAACTTTGATCAGATTTAGGTTTAAAATTGAACATTTCTGACATTAACAAATGTAAATCCCTCACTGGTGGAAAAGTCTTTATAAGGAGAGTTTTCCACTCCTCCCAAGATTTCGGAATTGTCGACAAACTCTTATACCATTTTTCAGCGGGACCTTTCAGTTTATTAATAGCCAAATGACACGTATTTATGTCGTGCCACTGATAGACAGCAGCATGTTCATCAATGCGCATAATCCAGTCTTTCACATTATCAGTCAATGGATTAAATTCAGTTATATCGCTGTCCCTTAACGACATAGTAAACTTCGGTTTATAGTCATGCTTAAGAAAATTATAAATGTCTGTCAAACCTGAGCTAGTGGAGGATGGTGGTAAATCAGGGTGTATGATCGTTCACTACTCCTCGTATTTGCTTTTTTATTTTCTTAACTGTCTGATGCCTGGAGTCAGCGCTGCTACTGCTAGATGTGCTGCTGTCACGACGCCGTTGGTTGTGTTTTCCTTTTCCGTGTTTTTCCCATGACGATAAACTATTTTCACTTAACTCACTAGAAAACTGGACTCAGTTCATCCCACTTCTGATGTAAACACTCGAAAAATATTTAATTAATTTATTTTAACTTTACAAAACTTTTATATGGAAAAAAATAGGAGTAATAGAAATTTGCGTCTTAAAATCTACACAGTTCGATCTGAAGTGCCTAATCTCCATATTCGTCTCTAACATATCGATTTCAATGTTTATAAACACCGTTGGGAACAACGACGACATCATCCAATAGTTTGTTATTCTTTCCTAGCGTAAGGCGCGACGACCCAACCTACACGCTTTCTTATGAGAGCAGCATATCTTCCGTTCTGCGGTCAGCTGGTCGACAGCACCTTCACAATAGTTACATCGTTAGATTATAGTCGTTACATCATTTTAAGCCAAAAATATTAAAAGAGTATTATTTTCTTGTGTATTACTAGAACGACTACCGTCAGCAAATAAGGTTATGTTGTGGAATTATTTTAACTGTTAACAAAAATTAGTACAAGATTTAGTGATCTTACCACTAAGACATTCTTACAGTATAAGTATTGTGTATATACACGTAAGACTTTGTTAGATATTTATACGAAAATACCTGTAACTTTTACATTTTATTGAAATACGAGGTATAGATATTTGCTTACATATGTATTTAAGAAGTTTGATTAACTTTAAAGTGAGTTACGAGGTATAATAATTAATATTTATAATAAATAATAAATTTTTAATATAAAAATTTTGGAATAAACATAATAAAAAAAACAAATGCTTCTCTTTCATCCAAAAAGTATACAGATGTGTGCTTTCTGCACATCAAAATAAAAAAAATAATGTAGATTTTATTGCTGTCGTTGTATTCAGTGATTGATTTGTTTCTTTTACATATTAAACTAAATTATTTATTAGTTTCAGATACGAATAACCAAAGTAGAGCCGCTAAAATTCTTGCTTTGTGTGACCATGAACACAAGATTCAAATAAACCATTCTTACCTAAGTGAACTGATTGGAAGTCGTGAAAATAACCATGAAGAAGATCAAAATATGTTATCTGAATTAGATAAATAAATAGTAAAAAAATGGATCGCAAACCTTAGACATGTATAACCCCCCAGATGTGTCATCTATCATAGCTGATTCCGATTCTATGCAAGATGAACATCGAGACAATGTGAATATGGACCAAATGTTGTCAGCTGGAAATAGTACTCCAGAATTAAACGATAATAAAGAAGATTCAGGAAATGTAAAAATACTATTAAATGACTCATCAATCAACGAACCGTGTAGTTCGTTAGGACGAATACCCCTTCACAAGACGCTGAACTGTATTGAGTCTCAGGGATGTACCAAGTAGACCAATATCTCCCTGTTGAACATGAAGATTCGGATTCTTCTACCTTCCAAGTAGCGAGTCAGACGGGGCCGAATTGGAAATAGGAAGAAGTGTACAAAGAAAAAAACACCAAAATACGAAAACAGCGACTTAGCGGACAACAATCCCCTATAGAAAAAAGGAAAAAAGCCCTAAAAGGCAAGGTAATAAAGACTTATGGTCCAGATCCAAAAATCAAAGACTTAGAGAGGAAGGAAAAGAATATATAAGTCAACAAAAGAAGAAAATCTCTGCGCGTAGGATAGGTTTACGCTGCGAGTCAGAAAAATGCTCCAAGACGGAAAAAAGAAAATGTAAACAAACAGAAGAAAAGCGCCAACAGCTGTTTAATTACTTCTGGGAAGAACTTAACTGGAAGAGCCGCAAAGTCTGTACAAAATTTGGTGTAAGTCGTCTCTATAAGCCAGAAAACCACAAAAAATAAATCCCGAAGATCTAATACATTAAAATACAGGTTAAAAATTGGGGTTGATTATTTACCAGTTTGTAAGAAAATGTGTCTTACAACTTTAGGTTTGAAAGAGTGGTCTGTTAGATCTTGGGCTTCAGAAGAATTGCCACCAATTAAAAATGGTGCTGTTGGAACCATCACCGTTGAAAATAAATCAACAAAAGCAAGTAAAGTATGACAAAAAACTACATCGGCGATTAATTTTGTAAATGAACTTCCCTAAACTACCATCCCATTATGCGAGGTCATCTTCGAGTAAATTATATCTAGAGCCAATATACCTGTGGAAAATTAGAAGATAACGGGAGAAGATGTAAAGACGCCCCTGTCTACCGTTTACGCAAAGGGTCGAAAGCTGCAAGATGCGAGAGCGTGATGATAAGGGTGTTACGCAAGCTAAGCCGAAGACGCGCGACGCGGGGTGAGTTCCGAACATTTTGTCCACATGCAATAACGCCTAAACTTAACGTGCATTAAGGACTTTGTTAATTTTATTGTTATCGATATAGTGTTATATATTGTATGCCTGAATTCATTTTGTAAATACACGAGTTTATTACGATCCCGGGATTTTATTTTCCTAACGAGACCTAACGTCGTTGTTCTGCTTTCTTTCTTTCCTTTTCGCTGCTTTTTTACAATACCAATCCTATGCAGATGTCTATAGAGTTTACCAAGATTATTGTGAAATTAGCCAAATCATGGAGACAGTTGGAAAAGTAAAATTTACTTTACTAGTCCAAGAATTAAATATAGGTCTTTTTTAGCCGAAGAAAGATCAGTGCGGTTTGGGTTTTGCATACAGACTACAGAATACAGTCTCAGATGAAGAGTACCAATCTTACATGGCTCAAAAAAGACAGAACTCGTTTAGAAAAAACATTAGACAAGGAAAAGCGCTAAGGGTGAAATTACATTGCTGACCAGCAGACGCACAGGCTATACAATTGGTGCCATATACGCAAGCTGGAGGTCTTTATTTTAAGCAAAAGTTGGCGTGCAAGGCCATAAATTATACTGTTTATAGTTTGGCCTCGAAGAAGGTAGTATGCTACGTATGGCACGAAGGGGAGGAAGGGATGGACTCCGACAATTTTGCTTCGTGCCTTCTTGATTTTAGATTATGAAATACCAGAGACTGAGAAAACCAAAGAAGTGATAATATACACGGATGGTTGTAATGCACAAAACAGAAATACGCAGCTGGCAAATTCACTTCAATATTTTGTTAATACCAGTGACTGTACATCTACTATTAGGTACACAGAAATATCTTGTTAGAGGGCATACTCAAATGGAGTGCGACAGTGCTCATGCCAGCATAGAGAGAATAAAGAAAAACAGGGAGCTTTTTCCCCAGCAAACTTCGTGCAAATAATCAAAGAAGCCAGGGCCGGGGCTTCTGGTCCATATGGGGTGAAATATATTGATCCTACATTTTTTAATGATTACAGTAATATAAATTATTACAATTCAATCCGTCCAGGAAGAAAATCGGGTGACCCTTGTGTTACTGATCTTCGTGCCCTCAGGTATTCAAAAATAGATTTTAACAATGAATGGAATCTTTTGCCCCAAAAGAGTTAATCCTAGTATATCTGGTCGACCAAAAAAATTGTACAATGCTCCACTCCCTATCTCGAAACCAGTGGTTTTGAAGGACTGTCATCAGTTTTATGATAATTGACCTCATTCTAATTGACAAATGTATATAAAAAACTTTTTTAGACGTTAAGAACAATTTAGTTGTTTTTAAGCAGTTTCGTTTTATGTTTATTTATTTACTTTACAATCCAATCCAAGCAGGTTAGTTAAGCCTAATTACATGTTTAGTCACATATTAGTTATTAGTAGGGGAGAGGGGGAGGCAGTTCTGGACAGGGGCACAAGTGGACAATTCAAATTACCAGGGTTAAATTTATTCCAAAGAGTTCGGCTCTCATGGCTAGATGGCACTAGGTTGCTCTACTTGTGGAAGAAGTTATAGTATGATTGTTATTGTTTAAGTGAATTTATGTTGATCAGCTTATATAACGACTCAAAAGTAATATTTTTGTAATCTGCAAAATTGTGTGCCAAGAAAGCGGAAAGAACTTCTGAAGTTATTCATCTGTTGCGTTGGCTTTGTTCGTTATATTCACAACAGATAGGCTACGTAATAAATTGTATTTTCATAACCTAAAAAAATTATAATCGATTTTATTCTTTAAGTGCATACGGGGCACATGTGGACACGTATCTGGTGCACAAGTCGACAGTGTCCACTTGTGCCCCAACTTGATTAATTAATGAACTATATTTATATTTATATTTATATTTAATTACAGCGCATAATGGTAAGACATTACATAAGAGAAAGACCGACAGGGCGAACATTTCGGAAGAAACAATTGCTCAGGCTCTTCGTCATATACTCGTAAGTAATCACAACGGTTCTATTAGGGAGTAGCGCAAAGATATGGTCTAAAAAAATCTATGTTGCACAAGAGGTTAAGGAGAACTAGGGATTAAAATATAGCTGACATTGATGTTTCTGAAAATAAATATTGCTCAAAGTACTCAACACAGCAGGTTTTTTAAGAAGAAGATGATTTAGAGACATACGTTATACGTTCTTCAAAGAGTGCAATATGGATTAACATATTTTCAACTTCGCAAATTCGCATATGAATTTGCAATGAAACTTAGGAAAACCATGCCTGAATCGTGGATGGAACAAAAATCGCAGGAATTGAATGGATGAAAGGATTCATGCTGAAGTAAATGATTTCGTCCTTGATAGATTTTGGTACGAAGAAAACCGTAAAATATTTCGTAGGGCAAATAGTGGAATTAACAGATAGGTACCGGTTTTTGATTAACTTTTGACATTCTATGTCTTTATTATGGGTCAATATTGCGATCTGCGTCACATCACGCGGTTACTACATATGTTCGCCGGCCCGAGCATTACTACATTCTATGTCTTTATTATTATGGGATGGCCCCTGGAAAATATTGCGATCTGCGTCATGGTTTTGCGTCACGTCGCGCGAGTTACCATTTGTTCGCCGGCCCGAGCATTAATAATAATAATTATAATAATAATAATAATAATAATACTCACCCTATAATTACTCCGAAGAGTAACCCCTTAGGTCCTCTCAGGGACCTGTGGGGAAGGAGTGGCTATTTTATTTTTGGTAGCGCACTGGGAGCGACTTAAGATTATTTCGGTAACGCATTTGCTTTACAGTTCTGGGAAACCCAGAAAACTCAGAACATTACCAAATCTAGAGGTATGTGCGGTTGGATTGGCATCTATGCATCACACCTATACACTAGTGTATTAGTGGTTGCATATCAAGCCCTGACGGGAGGAAAGCGAGACAATTAAAAATCGCTACCCCGGCCGGGACTTGAACAACGCGCACAGAGGTATCGCGACTGGAAAGGCGGTCTTTAACCCACTCGGTTACCCGTGCCCAATTCATTCTATGTCTTTATTATGGGATTGCCCCTGGAAAATATTGCGATCTGCGTCATGGTTTTGCTTCACGTCACGCGGTTATTACATCTGTTTGCCGGCCCGAGCATTTTTAAAGATAACCGAGAGTCACACATTTATATTTCCACAAGTGAAAGACGAATCGTATATCCCAAAGGAGGATATTGTTTTAAACTTCCTATGCCAAAAAACACAGGTGACACTGTTCGTGCAGCCTCGATTTATAAATTTAATGTAAGCTTCACTGGATACAATGTAGGTTAAGTAATTACTAGATTTGCTTGTATTTTTTCATGAGTTTTAATTTTAAGTTCTCAAGTACAAATAAACAGTTCTACGTTTAATTGCATTATTGGAGTATTTCTTGTGTAAACACTCAAGATCATTTTACATTTCTTTATATGTCTACAAGTGCCCCTGCCAAATTGGCACCTTGTCCAAAAACGCCTACGATTTTAAATAAATATTATACTACAGTAAAGATACAAATTTAAATAACATGTTTTTGGTAGATTTGGTTAATACCAGATTTGTAATATTTTGTTGGATTTTATTCTTATGTTAGAGAAAGCCAGACTAGTTCCTTTTTCTCCTATATTTATAATGTAGAGATTAGGTACATATCTTGTATGTGAATATATTACTTAAATATATTTTAAATACAAAATTAATTCGTTTTGTTTTATTTCATATTAATGCACTTAAGCTACTGAAACTCGTATCTTCTTAGCAAATGTTCGAATATTAAATGCTATAGCTTGTAACTAAATTTAAATAGCGGATATAAATGCAAAAATGGGCTTACCTCTAACTTTGTGCCACTAAAATAAGTATAATCGCTCTCCTGAAAAATGCTAATAGTTGAGATATGTGGTTTAACAATAATAGCGACGAAATGTTACAATTTTGTACTTGTAATTGACTGAAAATATTTTAGTTCTGCAGCTTAAGCATTTTTAGAAATCCATATACAGGGGTATTTGCATTAAATGCTTTTGATATTTTGAAGTAATAAGGAGGCAGAGCAGGTACTGTAGTACGAAACATAGGTGTCTTAGTATATAGGGGGCATAGGTGTCTTAGTATACAGGAAGTAGACAGAAAAAAAAACATTTCAGCGTTCACATTAATAAAAAAAGATATAATAGTTTATCCCAGTTAAATTGAAGAAACCGAAAAAGCTGTTAAGACATAAATTGGGGTTTTATAATCAAAAAGATAATAAATCAGATAAATAAAGTGCTTACAAAACATTCAAATATAAAGGACAAATAGTAAAAATCAGTGATTGATACATAACCATTTATTCTGCTTCAGTCAGTAAGAATGGTTTTATATTTAAAGAGAATTTGTTTAGCAATAATTGGGGAAACGTAAGGGAAGTAAGTTCATATGAGTTATTTGAATAAAAACTATTAATTAATTTATTAAAATTATTGAGTTATCTAACTGTCAACATAGCAAAAATGAATCAGTTTTGTTTCATAAACAACTTAGGTTCATGAGTATATGCACTTATAATGCTGAGCTAATCGTTATTTAGTCACATAGCATTGTGGCCAGAAACTATTATTATTCCACTGTTAATATTCTTAGGGCTAAGACGTTTTTCTTTAAAGTCTAATAAATGGCATTACGTAAAAGTTAATTTCTGTGATTTTCTGCTACCCATTTCCAATAGGTTATGGGCTCAGAGGCGTGCGAACGGTTTTAATCAAAGTTTAGATTGTTAGTGTAACAGTGCGTACTGAACAAAGTGTATTATGGTGGATCGTGTAAAGCATAAGAAAAACGTTATACCATTTAATGGACAAAAGACACAGTATTTGGAAAAGACGTGTACGTGCACTCTTAGATGAACTCAATGTTTTCGAAGTGATTGACATGGCCACACCCAAAATTTTTACCGAATAATGTGGACCAAAGGAGAGAATAGCTAAAAATGAAATAAACCAATATTTTACCCATTCGTAGCCATGTTCAAAAATGGAACATGTGTTAATTTCGCATCTAGTTAACAGATGGCTCTAGTTTTACCCACAGCTACCTCTTGTAGTATACAGTGTGGCCTAACTAACCGAGTAGGTTGGGTTTGTAATAAAATTAGGTTTGTGCACGTACACACTACAGGTAAGTTTTCTTTTCTTATCTTCACTAGTTTGTAATAACTGTTCCTATTTCTGTACTCTGAAAGTACATAATAAGATTATTTCATTGTCAGTTAATTACCACGTTCAGTGCCAATGCATATACGAGATAAGTCATCTGAAAAAGCCAATACAATATGTGTAATGCACATCCGCCGATGTTGGCGCCAAAATTGAGTTGGCGCGCGTCGAGTATGTCTCGGCGGCGGCGCTGAATGTGTGTATTCTTAAATAACATTTACTTAACAGTATTTTATTATAGGTATATAATAGAAATTGTAGGTTAGTTTGCTCTAGAGACGGGATTTTAACGATGTTTCTTATTGGGAATTTGACGTTTCATATGATAATTTTGGTTTCCAGGTAAAATGGATGTAAGAACATTTTACGGGTCGAAAACGAGTATTTCTAGTATTTCTGCCAATAATCTCAATCATTTAATTGACAAATTAGCAAAAAAGAAATTTGAAAAGGCTGATATTTACATAACTCCTCCAAAAAATTTCTCTGATGGTGACTCCGATAACTCAGATTCAGAAGTTGTTGTCAAGTAGAATTGTAAATGGACCAGCAGAAGCTTCTCTGTACGGAATCGAGCCAGTTTTAGAAGACGATGCAAACCAGAAAACTATAGGCAAGTGTATGAAAAGGACATCGAGATATACTGGATTAACAAATAGCGATGAAGAAGAAGCATCTGAACATACTAACACAAAGAAGCAACCAAAACGATCAACTCTCAGGTCATATAATATTAGTAGTGATGAGGAAAACAATGACCGGATAAAAATTTTCAAGAAGCCAAAGTATCTGCTGGAAAGCAGAAAAACAACAAAACATTTAATACCTGAGTAATGGGAGATCTTTCATCACAATATCATGATAGTGATTCGAAAAATAATGAGTTGGCGACTCGTAACGTGGGCGAAATAAAATCGCCTGTAGATTTTTTTGAGAGTTTTTGGGATGATGGTTTTTTCGATTACATAAAAGACCAGACTATCCTCTATACTCGTCAGGCAGATGCAAACACATCGTTTGATGTGAGAGTTGAGGATATCAAATTATTCTTTGCATGTCTTTTGATATCTGGATATAATACACGACCCCGCCGTGATATGAACTGATGAGTTTAGATATTGATCTTAGAAATCCTGCGGTTGCACAAGCTATGCCTAGACAGAAATTTCGACATATACTGAAAAATTTGCAAATAAGACCCCTCATAGAACATCTCAATAAAAAGTTTCTCGAAAATGTACTTGATTATGGAGACGTTGACGTTGATGAGTCAATGGTGCTATATTATAGTCATCATTCCTGCAAACAAAGGATTCAAGGTAAACCGATTAGATTTGGCTTCGATTCTGGTCGATGAATCTCTCAAATGGATACCTAATACGTTTTGAGCCCTTATCAGGGGAAAAGGTACTATGTTAGATAATGCAGAAATGGGTTTGGGAGCATCCGTAGTGACAACGTTCGCAAAGAAACTCAAAGAAATGTAACCTAACAGAAGGTATAATTTTTTTATAGATAACTTTTTTAGCGGTTTGCCTCTGGTGAGGAAAATGTCCGAATAGGTACGGTTTGGTTGTACAGGTACGGTACGACAGAATAGAATAGAAAATTGTTCTTTGGACAAAAATTCTATGAAAAAGAATGTAAGAGGTACATCGGTATCCTATGTCAATTCAACTGCTGATATTATGATAATTCAGTGTAAAGATAACTCGACGGTCCAAGTTATATCTAATAGAGATGAAGTCGCACCAACCAAATTTGTTCGTAGATATTCTGCAGCTGAAAGAAATACATAAATACTGAAATGCCTCATGCTATAAATATGTACAATAATAATATGGGAGGAACTGACGTAATGGACAGAAATATTTCGAACTATAGGGTCAAATTGAGGAACAATAAATGGTGGTGGCAAATACTTTTACATCTCCTCTCAGTTTGATTGTCCAATTCGTGTATTTTATATCGCAATCAAAGTAAACAAAACGAAATGCAGTGATTCTTACGAGGAGACATCAGATAATTTAGATTTTCTAGGATTCATTAGACAACTTGTCAAAACTTATTTGTTTTGACAAGGGGGTCGTGTGGACAATGGGTCGTCCAAAACAAAGGAGATTTTGTTTAAAAATGTTCCTGATAATGTTTCCCAAAATAGGTCAATAGTAGGTACACTACCTGACTCTTTAAAACAAAATAGATGTAAAGTTTGCAAGAAAAACACCACGTTTGGTTGTGGCATATGCAAAACTAATCTTCATCCCCTGAATTGTTTAGGTCTTTCCACGTAAATTTATATTTTATTCATAAGTTTCAAAATATTTTTCTTTCACTTTGTATGTACAATACACTTTCTTTTTTGTATAATTTTCCATTACTCTGTAGACAAAATAAAATGTTTGCTTTACTTACCTACTTATTTAACCTACTTTTCTAACCTGCATCAAAGGTAGCCAAGTCTTTTTTTGTCTTACCTGTATCAGCTACAATTTCCGCAAAATATTTTTTCTTTATGTTTTTTTGGGATTTATGTATATATTATCTTCAAATAAAACATAAAATAAAATAAAAAATAATATTCAGCCAAGAATGGGTTAAGTGATTCTTTTCTTAATTTTGCACAAGAACCAGATACAGCAAAAGACATTTTCAATCATTTAGATGCTATATATGAAGAAAAAGTCTACCTTCACAAATGGCTATCAGGAAACAGTTACTTGTAATGAAAAATAAAAAATGATACGTCGCTTCTCAATCACTTCACTACATTTGATGATTACATTATAGAGCTTCTAGCAGCAGGTGCCGAAATGTCCGAGACTGATAAAATTGCACATTTGTTACTAACACTTCCCTCAAGTTATAACGGAGTAGTGACCACACTTGAAACTTTAGCAGAAGAAAGTATTACATTAGCTTTTGTAAAACAAGATTATTGGACCAAGAGGTGAAAATGAAAAATGGAAATGTTACGAGTCTAAAAGTTTTGCATGCAGATACTTCGGTATTGAATGCCAGAAAATCAGCAAAACAACATACCAAAATATGGAAACCAAGTCATCAGTGGTTCAAAAATGCTACAAATTATAAATGGAGAAAAAGTAACATCAAATGTTATTATTGTGGTCGCAAGAATCATATGAAGAAAGATTGTTATTACTGTAAAAGACAGTTTCGTCAACAAAATAACACGCAAGGAGACCGTACCCATGCATTACAAACAGTGAAAACCTCAGTACCATGTGGGAGTGGTTTTGCATTTTATGGCTGGTACAAGATAAATATGCAACGAATGAAATTACTTTTATTATAGACAATGGTGCTTCGGATCATCTTGTGAATGACCTAACAGGCTTCAGTGAAGTAACAGATTTACCAAGCCCAATGAAGATAAGTGTAGCCAAAAATGGTACTTACATTTTGGCAATAAAACGGGGAATAGTACCAGTGAAGACCAATCTTGGGTAGAAGGCATTTTAGAAGCATGTTTTTTAGAACCATACAATTTATTATCCGTTCGAAGAATCCAGAAATCTGGCATGTCCATAATGTTTGATGAAACCGGCGGTAATGACTAAACCGTGGTAAAAGATGATACTCTCTGGTAAGTCTTCAAATGATTTAATTACAGCTACTTTTCTAAAAGAATACCACTACTAAAATTAAACAGGGTATAGTCCTTCTAATTTTAATTGAAAATGATAAATACGCCTGGGGAACAAAAAAAGCGGTGCAACTTTATGATTCCATGGGCGTGCATATATCTTTTATAAATTCGAAAATTTATAAAAAAAAATTTCATTCAAATCAATATAGGAGATTAAAATTAGCCTGCATACAAAACTCTTAATATTTGCAATATAATTTGCTGTAAATAATGCTTACTTAGCCAGACAATCTCAAAAATTGTCTGTGTTAATAAACCTAGCTGAAATACACGTCACTGACGCCTTAAACACATAGAATTTCTAAAGTCGTAAATCATTTTACCGACGTCGTAAACATTTTATGGCACAGTGGACCGAATAAGTATTTGGATGTATTACATATAAAACAATCCTATAGTATAATGGTCGGCATTTGCTGGCGCATTCGCGGCATCGCGTTGCCAGCTCTTCAAAATTTTCTTAAGTATAGTAACAAACATAAAGTTGTTTTAATTTATAATTATTTTTTCCAGCAATTTTAAACGTTTTATTTTAATGCTAACTAATAAATTTATATCTATGTATTTTTTTTAATATTTCCAAACTAGCTTTCTAAGGACGTCACGAACTAACAGTTTACTGAAGTATGAAGTATACTTGTATAGTGAGCTTAGCAATTTTAGAAAATATATTTGACAACCTTGCTTTTTTCTACCTATTTTCAATTTAGAAAGGAAATAGAGTACTTGTCCCTTGTCATATAAAATATGGCATGAAAGATTAGGTCATATAAGCAAAAATAAATTTATTGAATTACGAAATAAAATATGGTTCCAGATATAAATATATTTGAGAAAGTTTATCCTGAAAATCAGATTTGTGAAGCTTGTATGTGTAAACAACTTGGAGCCATGGGCTCTCCGCCTGACGATTGTTTGGGTCTGGGTCACATACATACATCGCCGACCGAGTCCCAGCTTATGAAAGCGCATTAATTACATTACAAATTATTAAGGTTTTCAGACCTGCCACCGTTTACTGTAATCATACTACTCACTCATTATCACAAATATAGTAGTTTATCCTCAATTAGTATTTATTTGTTTACATCAGAAGTGGGATAAATACCTCGTCCTTATTGTTGTTAGTTGTTGGTAAGCGAAGTGAAAATGTGATTGTGAAAAAAAAAATCGCCACAGTTCAAGAAAGTGTTTTGGTTAAGGATTTACATATTCCTTGACGTAGGCCATAAGTAATGGAAACCTGGGTTTAAATATCCGATGGTGATTTTAAATAATTGATTCGAGAAAACATAATGGTTTGTCTCGTGAATATATGAGTTACGATGCATTGACTGTTTGTTGCCGTGGAGCATACCGATAAATAGACAGTTTTGGAAAGTATGTCTAGTTTTATTGTCAAAATGTTGGGAGAATTATTACACGAGGGCTTTAAATGAGCAGTGGAGGAAATGTGTTGGTAAACAATGCCGATATGAAGAAACAAGCTTTTTAAATGGGTTAAGTAAGATTGTAACTGAAGGTATGGGCAGGTTAGTGCAGAATTTAGAGGTAAAAAAATGTGTCAACTACTTGGTAAGCGTTAACTCCAATTTCAGTATTATTGTTCTATGGTTTAATAGAGTGATGCCACTAACTAAATTAAATAGTGTGATTGTCATGTATTCATGTAATCATTGTCATGTAATCATTGTCATGTAATCATGTCATGTAATCATTGCCTGGTA
>JAPWTK010001514.1:0-29877 GCA_029963805.1 Aromia moschata
AACCTTTCTTTATTGTATGTAGTACCTAATCTAAAATTATGTAAAATAAATCAATTATAAAAAAATATTAAGTATTCAATAACTAGATTATACTTGAAATGGCTTATTGTAGATAAACTAATGCTTTTTAAAAAGTTAAAACAATTCTTCCATAAAGTCCTTAAACCTTTAAGATAACTGTTAAAGTATCCGTCAGATTTTCTACCCTTTATTCTACCTTATTTCCGCCCTCAGCCCAACATTTTCATAAACAAACACACGGAGGAAGTGTAATACAGTGAGGAAGAAAAAATGATGACGGGGGATGTATATTACTTCCCCGTCGTCATTATTCAACTCCTTGTAGTTTTGACGTAATGCACCGAAAACCTAATACCTATCGGAAATTGCCCTATCCAAAGAAACATTTTTTTCTGCTATTACAGTGACCAAATATCGATTTGCTTTTGCGATATTTATCAGTTTATAGTTTGATTTTCTCTTAATATTGTTGGTCCATCTTACGGGGAGGTTAGTTTCATTACGGTTACAATTGAATACAAAAGTAATCAGCTACGAATTTAAATTTTAAATTATGTTGTAGTTGGCAACAACAGACGTTGATGGAACTATAAAAAATCTTCTGTTAAATCAGTTTTAGTCATCTCCTGATGATGGCAATATGAGTGTCAAAACCCACGTGTTGAGGTAGAAGTATACTGTATGGTAACGGTGTTGGTGAAAATATTTTCAAAGCGTTTGTTTTTACACTGAAGTTTAAATCCTACTCCAGTGTAACGTGTTCCAACGTAATTCAATAACATACATAACCTAAAAACGGATGTGTCATTTTAAAGATTAGTTAAGTTAATGTCAATTTATATTAACACTTAACTGGTCCGGTGTCGTCTGACAGACTACGCTATAAAAATATTTTTTTCTTATTGGTTAATGAAACCACCTACGTACCAACCTCTTCAACCTAATCCTTCTCCTATTAGAACATAATAGAATGACAAAATATCTACGCCTACTATGTAAAAAGCCTGTCTGTAGAAAAACACTAAATCCATTTGAAATAGATGTGCAGAAAACGATAAAGTTTAGTTTTTGTTGGATTTTTCTTTTTCTTTAATATTTAGTTAATCTGATTCTTTTATAGCGTAAGCATAATCAACCTACCGATGTATATTGTTTATTTACTTTTTTAGAGTAAAATTTATAAGCACGTTATTTTCTCAATTATTTTGTTCAGCATACCTACTAGTTCAGTATTTTATTTTTATTTTTGCTTTAATCATACTCTTTTTTACATATCCCTCATTCAATAATGTTCATAATATCTATGTTTAATAAAATGTTCTTTTTATTTTAGTTTTTGTATTTTTATTTTGTCTTTAAAATAGTAGATTCTGAGACGACGCCTGACCGTTTATGTGGCAAAGATGGCACCAGACCAGTTAAGGGTTAAAAACCAATAGATACATTTTTTCTTTCCATAATAGCGTACCTAATTATTTGTAATAATGCCTAGTGACAATAAGGTTCTCGGTTGAATTCTGAAATTCTGGGAAAAATGTTGGAGAGGAAAAAACAATGGAGGGGTGACGTGATTCGTATCTTAAACTTAATTTTTCAAGTAAAAAATGAGTGCAACAAAACAGAATACTTTCCACTGTAGCTGTACCATATATTTTAGTACAATTTGTTTAGAAACTTAAGGGAAATCTGTGTGCAGAGTGTAAAAAATCTTATGAAACATTTCTACGTAGTTTCCACCACTTTTTGAGAAAAGCAGGATTTTCTACAAAAAAGCCAAAAAAAATGCTAAAATTTACATGAGGCTCACGAAAATACATTGTATTCTAAACACATTGATATGGCACATCTTTTGGGTCCCATTTATTCCAACTACCACCCTTAATTCACAGAATCGACATAAAATTTGCCTGTTTGGTTTCGGAGGGTGAATTATGAAACCCTAAGCATATTTTGCGACCACTCTAAATGGACTTTGATGTTATAACCTTACTGATCTGAGCACAAGTCCCATCCCAAAGATAAGAGGTAACCAAAATTTTGTTACATAGTGCTATTGAATATATTGAGGTGTATAATACAAAACTTAAAACGCGTTATTGCCAAAATAAGATTTTTGAAGCGGTGACCTTGATGTAAAAAATTAATGGTTCTATTGGGCTGATTAATAAAAAAATCCAGAGAATTACAAACGCTGGAGTCACCACATGTTTACTTTGAAACCGGAAAGTCGAATTTCTTGTTACGCTGCTATTCTATAAATATTGTTCAATAAATTATTTTTTCAAATTTTGAGAAGACAGTGGTAGCAGGTGGAATTTTGAAATTCCCATATTTTCATAAGGAAGCATGGAGGCCACAACAGATTTTATGGGGTTACTAGACCTAGACAGTAGGCTAGAATATCAAAAAAAACCTGAAATCAAACAAAACTTGAAAAAAATTCAGAGAATGTATGCCCCATCAAAAGATTTTGGAAACTACTCGCAAAGTATTTGTGATCTTTTTTCAAGATCACCAAATAATTAGAAAGTCCTTTTACGTTTTCATTTTTGAGATCTTACAATAGCTATGTATATATTTAGGCAAAATGAAAATTTTGTAGAGCGCATGAATAAAAACTTTAGTATATTTATTTGGTAATAATTTTGAAAAAAATTACCAAATGTTTAGCAAGCCGTTTCCAAGGTCTTGTGGTGCGGCCACATACTGTTTTATTTTGTTTTTAAGTTTCGTTTGTAGTTTTTTTTATATATGTATTTTAACCTTCAATTTTAGTCTAGTCATAACCCCTTAAAATCTGGCGTGGATCCCATGTTTCCTTACGAAAATACGAGAATTTCAAATTCCACCAGTCGTTAATAACTGCGACACCGTGTATCAATTTAGGTACTTTGTATATATTTACTCGAGGCTAGTATTTTCCCCAACAAACGTTCTCTGTTAGGAAAAACCTTCTAACACTTGCTTTACTCTGAGCGAAATGTTCTTTGCCAAATTTTAATGAGCTCTCTTCCTACCCGAAAATGAGAGTTGATTAAATTTATCTTTAATAAACGGCGAATTTGCATCTGTCTTACGCTTGACTCGGTTTTAATTAGCTCGGGCCTGCAAAGGCTGCGAAACGCTGCAAAATATAATGTATAATGACGCCCGATAGTCCTGCGGCTCCGATAGAGCTTCCATATGCGGAAGAGCAAGGCCGGTGCGGTGCTTGCCGGAAATTAAGTCCGATATCTAATTAAAACTTCTTGCCTAAATATGTTCTCAACATCGGAATAATTTTTCACCATTCGTCAAAAGGCTCATAAAGCACTCGGAGGGCCGTAAATATTAATAGATTTAGGCTTAGACGGTACTTTTACTACTGGTTAGAAGAAGTTAACTTTCGATTAGCGATTTAACCATACGAACGTGAATTTCTTGGCCCTGATTTGATCAACCAATGTTTAATTGTGGGCGTGTCCTTTACCAAATTTAACTGTAATCAGTAATATTGATTAGGGCTTGATTAACTCGGCTTTTCAGTATCTTGCTATACAACCACCGAGGATTGCTAAAATTTTTATATTGTTATTAGTACCTAATTCATTTTTTTTTATTTGTTCATTTGTTTGCACACGGACCCGATTTTCAAGACTTGTTTGAGTATAAGGACGAAGAAGTTGTCAATCTTTTAGCAAATACGAGAACCTACACTATATTGGCGACTGGTGGAACTTGTTGACAAGGAATGTGTCCATATTTTAAATACTATTTCATATTAAAAAATCGTGATATGAGAATTCGATTTAAGCCGCGTTTACTGTAGGCCTCACCCGACCAGTGAATTATCCAACGCAAACCTCGTAAAATCAATATGGCAAACTAAGAAATAACGACGGGACATCCTCGGGATGCTAATCGTAATTAGCGGGGTAATTCAGGCTAATCGCCTTTAGACTACGTTTACTAATCAGAACTAACTAATCAGAAACTAGCCCATAAAAACAAAGTAAATGTGGAAACAACTGTGCACAAAATATTCTGGTTGTGGTCTTATGGTCTTTACACATAAATATAATAAATATTTGTTTATAGTTAAGTTTTCATTAGATTACTTTTTCGGTTTAGCAATTAATGGGTTTGCTGTGATGTTTTTTTTATGTCTACAATAATTTTAAGCTCAACTATACATGCTGTAAGTTTTGTTTTGTACAAGTGCTTGATTGCTAGTACTGATTCAACTAGTTGTATCATATAAGTTGACCAAGTCCCAAGAAAGGTAGACCTACCTTTCTTGCACAATAAACCTGACATGCATTAGACAATAAATTTGCATGGACAATAAATAGTCATTGGAAGTAGTAGTTAAAATTTAAAATGGCTTCAACATATGGTCCGATGAACAACAGTTATTTTGTAAAAAACAATGTTTAATAAAACGATATTTTGGCCACAGTTTTACAAATATGGTACAGGTCGACGTTCAGTTACAGATTCGTGATTGTTTTAACTCCTTTTTATTTACTCTTTATCTTTTCATTGTGATCTTACATGTATCTGTAATAATCAATATTTAAACATTTATATTTTATTTTGACTAGAACAGTAAACAGGAACATGGGTCAGTAATATATGTAAGTACTCATACATGTATATGGTCATCTATCCGATATCATCTATTTATTAGGATGACATCGAATCTGCTCAAATATTTATAAAACATTTCCTTTATAAAGAAGACGGCCGTTACCACAGTAGGAGAATTGTGTTCTTTAAATGCACTTGGGAGTTCTTCTAGTGACTTCTTTAGTTGCTTCGTTCAGCTCCGCATTCAGCATGCTGCAACTGTATGCTCTTCAGTTATAATTATTATAAGATAATTATGTAATTTTTGATCATCTCTGTGTGTTCAAATTCTGCTGTTCCTTCGCATTCATTCAATTCATTTCCTTTAAACCTCTGGTTTGGAGTTTGGAGAATTTTCTTCTGAATGCATTTCCACTAGGTCTCGACAGTGGGTTTAAATTCCCTCCTAACAGATTTCCGCAACTCAACAAAGCATGGATGTGTAAATGTAAGTGCAGGTGAAAACCCAAAAAAGAATTCGCCCCTTAAAAAATAAAATCTACCAAAAACTTTTTATTATCAGCCGAAAATATCTCAGTAATGTGTAGTCCTCTTTTAGCAATATGGTATGAACAGCAAAGCAGAAATTATTAACGGTATGTTAATCATCCGAGTTGTAATTACTCAACTTCACTCTATTTTCATTTGTAAATTTTCTTCACCTGAACGAATTATCCCTGACCCACATGTCATGGTGACGTTATCATTTATGACAAAAACAATGACGTTGGTCTAATATAACCGATTTTTTTGTGAGAATTTTGTCTTTGCGCCTATCGTTATATTACACTTTCATTACATACTTATATCCTTAGACGAAAGAAAAATATTTTTCCACATTCACAGAACTAAAAGTACAAACTATATCCATGCAAATGGGACGTATTTTTTTTAGTTCCGTAATTCTGTTTTCTGTCATTCATAAATATATTTAACTCATCAAAATAGCGTAAAATATTTCTAGACTAGCACCATGTGTGTTGTTTGCCGCTACCCGTTTTCACCTCTTTGACATCTCAGACATCCCTCCAGGGACAACCTTGACCGACCTCCCATCCATCCTCAGATTGGTTCCCACCCTGTTGAGGTTGTGTGGGGTGTCGTTTTGTCACGAGTTAATGTCTTGGCATTACTTAAAGGCCTCGAAGTTGACTGGACCCACAACGGACTGTTTATGTCAAAAGTGCTTCCTGCCTAAAATGTACCGGCGCTAAGCCCGGTAGCAGGCCTTTACGCGTAGAGTAATTTTAAACCAAAATTTCTTATGAATACATTTTGGCCGGAACTGCTTGTACAACAACAAAAAAATGCATTACAGAACACAACCGAACCAACATTGTTTAACCAAAACTGATTCGAATATATCGTCAATTCTTAAAGGTAAAACTCCACTTAAGAAACAATAAACACAAACTAATTGTAAGAAAGCTGTAGTCTTCTAAAATAGACGAAAAAAGTTTCATTAATAATGGGCCGTATATCTTTAGAACGTCTTGAAGTAACTTTTATATCTTATATATTTTTAGAAAAATCATCTGTTTTTTTTTAAGAATCGGCTTGATGTTACTTTTTGTGTTTACGTTCAAACCAACGATATACGGCACGATAAATCCCAGTCCGCCTTTGAAAGTTATTCGACCAATAACATTCCTTCAGTCTGTGGGACCGAACGTCACCACTGGAAGTGGTTTTAATTTCGCTAAATCTAATCGAAGCGCATAAATTACCAATTACGCGTAGATAGCCGCTTTGTATTACAGATAGCCGTAAGCAAACGCGTGCGCCGAATGTCGTTTATCGTTTTTCTAATTGAAACATCAAAGGCAGAAATTGAAATTGGACGGTAATTTAGCAACGATATCGGCCGAATGTGGGTCCTAATGGTGTGGGAGATGATAATAATCCGCACGGAGCTTCCCGCCCATCCTCCCACTCCCCTCTAGGGAGAATGTGCATTTGCAACCCTGTCTGTAACCGGGAGCAGATTAGAATGCGTGCAGTCATAATGCAATGGGTAATCGATGATAATGTTATCCCCACTTGGCCTACGGTAGGATTTGAAGTAAAGAAATAAATTTAAAGCGAGATACTTGGAACGTAATAGGATCAAATCGTATCGTAGCGCCACATGCCCCCATTATATAGGTACAGGGTGTTTTATCATCTTTTTTTGCGTCAATGTGAAAGTAAAGTTCTTTAAATAAGGAATTATAGAAAAAGAAAATGTATGTAAATAATTTTATAAAATTGTGAAGTAAAAATTTATTCACCAAAACCCCCTGAAGTTACATATAGTTTGTGTAAATGCTTATATATTGAGACTGATTTTTTATTTTTTTCCGAATAAATTACAATTCAGTATTGTAGTCGTTCAAAATAACTTCCTTGGGAAGCCACACAGCACTAGAAACGGTTCTTTCCGTTCTTCATATTGCTGGGACTCATATATTTGAATAGCCTTCAGCTTCAGCTTTAATCACCAGACCAAACTCAAAAACCAAACCAGAAAAAACTCAAATACCAAACACGTTCCATAAAATGGGGATCATTTTCGATTGGTTTCAAAACATCATGACACGTTTCCGTGATGTCCTTTTGTTCTTTCGAAAGGTTTTTTGGAACCATTTTTGTGCAGATTTTCTCATCCTCAATTCTTAGTCAAAATCTGATGAACAGTGGTGTGATTCAAATTTAACCTTTCCCCGATCATTTTGCCGTCAACCAACGATCTGAACTTACAAAATCCCGTATTCTATCGACATTTTCACGGTTGTTGAAGATGAAGGCCTTCCGCTGCGTGTTCGTCTTCAATCGGCTCTCTTCCTTCTGAGAATGCCTTAAACCACCAAAAAACCTGGACTCTTGAAAAAACGCTCCGTAGGCGTGTTGAAGTTTTGCAAAGTATCCGTAACAAGTTCAAACTTGTATTGAAGGTGCATCACATGTTAACATACCTCCTCTTCCAAGTCCCGTCTCCGCAGTGTTGCTAGATCGGGAGCTACGTTGCCAGTCTCATTACTTAATTTACACCTCGTATTTCACATTCTCAGCTTTAGAGTAATGTAACGATTTTGTTGCAGAATTTCTCAAAAAATCATATAAACCTCTTCTTGAGGGTGCTCTACTCGACTTGATGGTTTGGATGATGGTTTTAGCTCATTTCCAATTCGATTTTCCAGAAAATTTTGCAGACTAAAAAAACATTTTTTTGTGACTTTTTTTGAAAAATGTGCAATAAAACGACCCTCCAAGAAATTTTAAATTGCCGTCTTCTGAAAGATAGTGTATCTGAACCTTCAATAATCCATCGCTATAACCAAGGATTTCCGTTTCCGATTCGATATCGAGACCAGAAATCTGCCATTTTTTTTAAAGTCCGAAAAAACACAGTTTTTCTTGTTTTTTTTTTCCTATAAAACGTTAATATTGCCACCAAATATTTTCGAAATCATCACAAAATCTACCTTTTGAAGCGATAAGTATCCTGCTAGGAAAAAAGTGAATTTCAATCTAAAAAATTTCAATTTCACTGACAAAATCTAAGTTTAGTTTTTTAACATAGGTATTGACGCGAAACGATTATTATAATGTCTGCACAATCATCTATCATATGCATCTAGCATATATCTAATCATCTAGTAATCATCTAGTAATCTCAACATCTAACATATCAAGAAAGTGAATGAGGAACACGCACGACCGAGATATCAAGATTCGGTACGTCAAGAAAATCAATCATGTACTGTTCTATGGAGGTAGAAGAGAGGAATGATTGCTTCTTAGCAATCATTCACACACACACTGTCTTTCTTGTGCGTTAAAAATTAAAGAATCTGAAAAAAAAAATGTTTTCAAAATTTCGGAGAAAACGATATTGAGAATGGTTGTCCAGAATCTCATTTGTGGCTAAAATTTTCGTTTTTTTTTTTCAATTTTTAATTTCTAGATTTTCTACTATTTATTTACAATTTTTAAATAGTCACTATATGTTTTATGAAATCCAGGAGATTTCGTAGAAATAAGAATTTCATTTATGTTTCGATTGCGATGAACGATTTTGGGGTTTGAACATTGAGATGTTTTGAAAATAGGTTTTTAAGAAAGCGAATCCCAAGAACCAAAAAAAACTACAAAATATCCTGGATATAATCTCTATATAATATAATATCCTGGCATAACCCTATTCCCTTTAACAGGTTTTTATATAACAAGAGGCCCGTACTTATTAAAATTTAAAACCAAGTTTTCGTACTCTATTTTTAATAGGTGTCTGTATCCTAAAGGACAATCTCAAAATTTGAACCTTATTTTGAATTCCGAATATCTACCATCGTAATAAGAAAACAATATTATCCCCCTTCTACGAGTTTTATTCGATCTCTCCCCCGAGCACGTTTAGCGCCGTTAGGGTGTCGCGTTTTTCGTAATAATTCTTTACCTCTCCAAAAAGAGACCAAGATTCCCGCGCCGATTCCATTCACGGCGGCTGTCAATTATCGAATGAAAACCCTTTTCTTTGCGTCAATTTTCCGTCTTCAGAAGACAATCGGCCGAGATTGTCGATCCAGCTCAAAAGCAGTGTCGGCTCGTAATAATTTTATTTGGGAGGCCAAGGTTGCATGTTATCCTTCTGAGAATCAAATTGTTGTGAATGAGGCGAAGTTTAGACGATTTTTCTAATTTTTCATGTTTTCAATAATTTGTCTCCTAGCTCATCATTCACCCTCATCAGGAAGTGGAGTTGTGACGGAAGTTCCGGTTATCGCAACATATAAAAAAATTAGCAATAGCGACGATACCGATGGATTTTTGTATGTGTTTTCATTTGTACCACTTTTATAAGTGCTACAAAACGTGGTACCATGTATAGTACCAACAAACTCTCAACTCTAACTTATAAGCAAACATTATTCATCTTAAAAAGACAGCAAAAAATGAGTCCCTCTAATTATAATGTTTATTCCAAAGAATTCCATTGGATTTTGATCTCTTTTCGCTTTGTAATCAGAGAAGGATATTATATTTTAATGGCATGCGTTCATCAACGAAAATAAAAGCGTCTAAATTTTGAATTGCAAATTTGCAAAATGTGGAGATTCGAAAGCAACAATGATACTAGAGGTCAGGTCGTGGGGGTATTTTCTTTTTTCCAAAACTACCTATGGAATCTCAAAGCAATGTCCTTTCTTCTCCTTCTCCATGATTTTTTGAAAAATCTGGTTTTCTCTAAAAAATCGAGCGCTGAATCCTAACGAATCCGGCAAGCTTTACAACATATAGAGATATTTTTACCTTCTGGCGCACGAATATTTCTAGCCATCAATTTTAAGGGGTTGCCGAGATCACTGATTACGAACCCACCCAAATAAAAAAAAAATAACTTCAATAACTGCAATATTGATATTTTTACGAAAATTGTAGATTTTTTGAAATTTATTTTAGCCGTATTAGATCCCCCATTTTGAATTTTGGAACATCTGATAACAAATTTATAACCAGCAATCTGAAATATCCCTGGGCACTAACTTTTATATAAAACTGATGACTAGAACAATTTGTGCTTTAATGTCTATAGGTGCAGTCCATCCACAAAAGTTTGCACCATATGGGAAAATCATTTGTGCTTGCATTTAAGAAACCATTTTGACTGTCAGTTGTTTTGACAGTCCTTGAACTAAAATAGTGCCTCATAAGACCTAGTAAAAGTTGACATTATAATATACGAGTAGCATACGAAAATTTGAAATCAACCTGAGAGTAAACTTACCTTTTATTTTCGATCTTTAGAGAAAATATTATAAAGAAAAGTTATTCATTTGTAAAAGACTAGCATCAATATGAAGTTTAAGTGGTACTTAACCTTCGTACTATAATTCTAATAATATCACTCATCATTAAAATCATATTTTCCGGAGACTCTTCTCCAAAAAAAAAATATTGTTATTGTTCAAAACAATTGGAAACGAATTATAAAAACGTCAGCAAAAAATAAACGAATTTTTGGTGCAAACTATTTTATGTTTATGTCAGAATAATACAAAAGTTAGAAAGCATGTTTAGAATAACATTTTTGATAAATGTTTTTCAGAAATATAACTGCTATAAGGTGTAAATAATTTTAGTTTACAAAGCCAAATATTACAGCAGGATATCAATGCGGAGCAAAACTTTTAATATTGCAAACTTACAAATAGGCACTGTACATAATTTAAGAAACATAATGTTGTATGTTTTTCAAATATTATTACAAAAGTACCGCCTCAAAAAGTGTGCTTTCTAGAAGGTTTACCATAATTATTTTTAAAAACTTTTTAGTATTATGCTTGAACATAAAATAAAGTTTACACCAAAAAATTAGTTTATTTCTTGGTTAACCTTTTTATAAAGTGATTCGTTGCCCATTTACATTGTTTTGAACAATAACAAATTTTTCTTGGAGAAGTTTCTCCAGAAAATACGATTTTAATGATGAGCGATTTCGTTGGAGTGGTACGAGGGTAAGTCGAAAAAGATGTCAGGAACCGCTTTTTCACAATATTGCACTCAAAACTTCATATTGGTGCTAGTCTTTTAAAAGGGAATACCTTTTTCTTTTTATAATATTTTTCTAAGGTTGAAAATAAAAGGTAGTTTACTCTTATGTTCGATTTCAAATTTTCTTATACTACTCGGTATATTATGAACTTTTACTAGGTTTGGTGGGGGCCATTTTAATTTAAAGACATTCCCAAACAACAACTGACGGTCGCAAAGAGTTTCTCAAGCAAAAACACAAAAAATGTTTCCTATATGATGCAAACTTTATGGATGAGGGTGATACCGCCTATATAAGGCAAACTTTCCGGATTTAGTTAAATGATTCCAAATATATATGATCAGTATATATATATATACCAGGGAAAGTGACTTACTGCGAAAACAAATTCCACACATCGTATAAAACATTCGGTATATAACATGTTCAGCGGCAGACTTTTTAGTGTTAGGGACATCTTGAAAATATAGTATCACTGGATACGGGTATCATGCCATATCTCAAGATAATCCTAACCTAAGGTCCGGAAATATGACATGATAGAAGTCATGTACGCCATTTTCAAGATATCCTAACCTAAAAAATCTTGCAGCTGAACATGTTATATACCGAATGTTGCATACCACGTGAGGAATTTATTTTCGCACTACTTCTCAGTATATGTATATGTACTGTCTAATACCTCTTCATTTTTAGATCGAGATGTGGATTCAACGCAAAAAACTATCCAAGCAATGATCTTTGGGCATAGGTCTAGTTACATTAACTTCTGTGACGTATAGAATTTCCATTCTGCATTGAAAATAGGCACTATACGAAGGTAGGATAGGATATATCAGTTTATTGAACACTTTTTATGAACCTAACATCCCCGTTTCTATACTGATCTAATAACCCATAGACCGTATCGTAGTCCACGTTGATTTGATGAGAGCCTGTCATTTTTGAAGTGTTTGGAATCCGCACTTCATTGGTCATTGTCGTTACTCTGGTAGGGGGGAAATAGGTTACCACTACACCACATCCAGTCGACCCAATTGATTACCTTGGCGATAAAACACGGGTAACAACACGCTATCTTACAACCGACTGTATACAAAAAACAATGCTATTTGTGAGTGTTCTGATGCTTATATTTTGTGCTCGTACAATAACGGCGAAGTGGGTTTTTAAAAGGTTTTACATTATACAACACAATTTTATTTGCGTCATAATTGAACGGTTAAAAAAACAATATTTCTTAATCAATACCTTCTTCATAAACATGGCTTTCTGGAGGCCTTTCGAAATGGATAAAAATAATGTAGCTTCAGATACAACCAGCGAAAAACATCTAAACGGTTGAGTACGATGGACTTAAAAAATCAAGCACTTACATTGTCAAAGTCCGCATATTATTTAAACGTCTAAGAATGCCTAAAAGCGACGTTAATTACTTATTATTACCTATCCCCCAAAGTTGTTATCTGAGCACGCCCAATGGAATCACAAAGTTACAACCGTTTTTTTATTCCCCAGACGTATTTATCATTTTCAATTCAGAATAGATGGACCATACTTGAAAAAAGCTTTGTAGTTCTTGAAATTTAAATAGTTTTTGAGCTGCTGCTCTCAAAAGTGAACCGGATGTTGTGACGCAGGTTGTCGTGGAAGTAATTGTACATCGTCGATATTCCGGATTGCGAGAGGAAGAGTAAGCTTAGGTAGGAGAAGTCAGCCTAACGAGACCTAGAGCTAACAGCTTATGTAAGCTGAACGTCCTCGCCTAATGTCAGACTATATCTGGTAACGTAGGTGAAGTCCCGGACAGTTGACTGCCGGTCATATTAGTTATGTCGGCGGATTTAACGTCCAATTTTCCTGGTGTAGCATCATACCTAGCGAGATGTAAATTCTGACTCCATGTCGTTTGTAGCCTAAATTGCGGACGTGTAAACGGTTTAAATATTGCTTTCGTTATTAAGGGGGGTTAATTAATTTTCTGCTTATTCTCACATGCAAAACACAATATTAAACAATTCGAATTTAACTGTCTCGAAAGTGGATATAATAAAACAAAGCGTTGGGGCGTAAAGGTAATGAAACATTTTCTTAAATAGGCAGTTGTTGCATAAACAAAGAGCCTTACTTGGAAAAGTAAAGACGTAACGTATGGGGCACACTTTATGTTCTGGATTAGTGAAGCATATCGTAAAAGTGGTACTGAGAAGGCCGACGTACTTAGGAATTCAACCCATCAAGCTATAATTATAATAACAATAATATTTATTCATCCTTTTGATCATATATCTATATAATATAGGATATATCAAAAACATAATAAAGTAAAATAAAATAACAATCTAAAAGTAGAGTAAAAATAAACTACACAGAGACATAATACGTATATATACATAAACATGCATAATCAAACATATGTAACATTTACACACATCCAAAAATACAATACACTATACAACATTATACACGTATACAAAATACAGTAAGTATCATATATCGTTAAAAATAAATAAATAAATATAAATGTATATATGATAAAATTAGGTAGATCACAGATTCAGGGAATAATATCTTCATTTAATGAGTAAGTAGCATGTATCAATATATATAGAAAGCGCTTAGTTGATAGGTTTGTTAGATTGTTCTTTTGTTGATAGCTTATTAGTGGTTTCAAAAGATGATTTTAGGCTTTTATAGCTAACATTTTGGGCATTGTTGAGATTTTGTATTGGTTATTTCTAGTAGTTTATCGTTTCTCGTATTATATGTGTGGTAGGAATTTATTGTGTTTGTAAAAAGCTTTAATTTAGCATATTTTAATTAATTTAATAATAATGTACATGTGGTAGTGTAAAAATTTTAATTTTTTAAATAAGTCCTACAGCTTGCTCGTTTATGCTAACTAGTATTAAAATACATACTTTTTTTGCGAGCCTAAATACTCTCTCACTTTCAGACCAATGCTCCCGTGGCTGTGGGTGATGCCGTATCGCTGCTACGGAATGAAAGTATGGAAAATACTATATAAATATCTATCTGTTCACTGGCAATATTTCTCAGCTGGTTTATACAGTATCACACTGGAGCGACTTTTTTACAAACAATAATCAATGTATATGTACCAATACAATTCTGTACAATTCTGAACATTGCAGACCTAAAAATTTAAACTGCTTCTTCAGGTTTTATTGTAGCAGTGTTTTTTATATTAAAAGATTTCCTGATCGTATTTTGTGTTTGAGCTATTTAAATATTAGAAAAGTTGATTTTTTTATTATTTTAACATGAGAAGTTATTGCCTGTGAACAAGTCATAAGCGTCTTCAAGTGCTGCATTTGGTTTTCTGTACAACTTGTTCTATTTTTGACTCAGCTATTAACAACGAAATGCCAATCAGTAAAGTAGTATTGAGCCATTTACATTAAAGTCATTAACATATATGATATATAACAGTGGACCAAAAACTGAACCTTGTGGTACTCCAACAGAATGTGGAAGAATCTCCGACTGATTGTTATTTAATTCTGCATAGTGACTTCTATGTTCTAGATAATCTACCTTATATACCCTATATGTTTTAAAAAAGAACATGGAGATGTTGCTTAGTAGTATCTCCTTTATATTAGCTATCCATCATCCAGCGTAGTGCTCCCTTAGAAAATATAAACATAAAACACATAATATTTTTCTTTTCTCGAACAAATAAATTGTCTAGAATGCACATTTTAATTTTTAACATAAAAAGGTCCAATCCAGTAGTGTACAAGTATGGATTTCATCATTAATATTTTTATTTAATTTTCCCTCATTACTTGCAAATAATATTATTGTGACAGTTACCGCAATAATACTCATTATTATTTTATTTCTGGAATGGACTCCAAGATATTAAACCATTGACATTGGCGTAGCAGCCGGGTTGTAATGCTTGGACGTGTACAACGTAAACCAAAAATCTTCACCTTGCACTAAACTGATCCTTATTTTTGTGCGACCAAAATGGGCATTATTAAAAAAATAGATACCTTTTGCATCACCCTGATAAATCAACTACATTTGTAACGGTGCATTTTACATTTTCAAATCGCACACGCAAAAAAATCATCCCCCAGCCAGTAGCTTATACAAGTGGTGTCCGTGAGATATATTTAAATATTTTGTTACTGCTTTCAAAAAATATGACTTGCTTTCAAAAAATATTATCAGTTATCAATTTCAAAGTTGATAATTTTGCATGAAAATTTATTTTTTAACGTACTGGAGTACGAGTGAGTGTGTCAATTAAAATATTTATAGAACCAAAAAATATTTGTCGTTAAATTAATTCCATTTTAAATGTTTAAAACAATTATACACATGGGGGCGTAGAAGCGTTGAAAAATGGAGATCCAGTGTATATGGTGACCATTGTGATGATTGTGATCAATTTATGTAGGGGGGATCCACGCGTCTTTCCACAAATGAAGAGCACATGTCCCTTTAATGTTTTATAAGATGTGTTACAATTAATTATAAATGATTCTAAATGACTGAATCAACATGGTATTCGAATTAACTCGATTATTTCTGATAAACGTATTCATACATTATCTGCAGGACGTTTTCACGATTTGTGCGTGTTATGTTCAATAATTAATTTATAACTACCAAACACACATCTTTTAAGCGGGAAAATTATTTAAACGAAAAGAGGAGATTTATGTTACCTGTCCTGAGTGGTTGTTGTTCGTCCACCTGGTGTGATCCAAGCCTCTTCTTTCCGGTACCGGAGGGCTGGGTTTGCTTGGTCAGGAACTTCACTCCGGAAATTAAGCGGTGGCGGAAATATATATAATGGGGAACAAGCGAAGTTGGGCGGTGCGGTATAAGCGATATATTATTTTTAAAAGATCTCAGCGATGCGAGTTTACGACTCGATTGCCAAAGCGTCTCTTGCATATCTATGGGAAAGTGACTCTTTGCGTATACAGTGTGTGTTAAGCCAACATCGGCCGGGTTATGAAAAAGGACAAATACATGTAAAACGACATGTAAGACGCAACCATCATTACGCATCCAAGGTAGTGGGAAAATAAGACCTGCTCATCCATCTACCTAATCAGTACGAGTCAATACGTCTGAACCTGAACCCTTCTTCCCACACAGCACGGCTAACCGCCCGCCGCACCGCGCCGAGCCAAAATGCCTTGCTGTACTAAGAATATGCGTAGTATTTGGATACCTAGTGTTTTTAGAAAGTGTTGGCCTATTTGGGAACACATGTTAGCAAATGAATCTTTTAATTTACGTTCAGGATAGCCGTTATGATGCCATGCTATACTACATTCTGATATACATATGTATTTCTTCCCGTGAATAAACCATTTTAATAACATTTTTAACAAGAATACTGTTTACTTCAACTACACTTCTCCCTCTGTCTAGCGGCAGGTGGGGAGTGGACCGGTCTTATTTGCCCACAACCTTCGATGCGTATGCGGTATCTGTCGTCTCACTTTGTTTGTCCTTTTTCAAAACTGGCCGATGTTGCTTTTACACAAACTGTATATGTCGGCGTCCACGAATTCCGTTCGCACTCTAGGAAAGGTATAACAAAAAAATCTCCCTCTTTTTGCTGATCATATACCGCGTGTTATATTTGCTGCAAGTATGGCCAAATGAGCGATCGATTCAATTCATAGGTACCTACTACTAATGCTACTTAAAATAAAAAGGAAAGATAAAGAGAAAAAGAAAATATATGGACGGAACAGTGCGCTTGAGGAAACTAGGTGTTTAACTTTTAAGTTACTATTTTTCGCTGTAATTTTTACTTTTACTGATTAAGGTCTTGTTCGTAAAATCTGTACAGACAACTTTCAACGACTTTTCAGCCATTAGGTGCCACTTTGCCTGAATTAATTAATATAAATTTGTTGGAGTATTAACTCCCTCCCTTGACGTCGGACGAATACATTATAGTTCTAGGAAAGGGAGGGTCTGAACCATTACGCGGTAGCGTCAATTATTTTCGGCATTATTCTTAAATTATCAACCCCTTTAACTAAGCGAACAGCGTGTGACTATTTCGGATGCTTCATACCTTTTTCAGGATCCGTCCATAAATCAATTACACTCTGTCAGTAATAATAAGGGATCGCGGACCGGGGACAATTTTTCGCCCGAGCGACTGTTAAGAGGATCGCGTCTGTTCGGGTTAAATTAACATTTGACTGTCTGTTTTATTAAAAGTTTGTATCAAAGCCGAAAAAAGGGCGAAAAGCTCTAGAGGATAAAATCAATCGTATCTGCCATGGATTTAATGGCCTGACCTTTTTCGTACACGAATTCCCATACGGGTTACGCTAACTGCCCTCCGATAACGATCTGATTTATTCATTACCATTAATCAGCTTTTTTGTTGCAGGTATGTCATATGAGAATAAAAAGTGAATTTTTGGTAAGTAAAGAAATCTTACGGATATAATTACACCACATATACAGGGTGATTCAGCTAACCCGTTCGTTAAAAGTTTATGAACTTCCCATTGAAATTTATTTTTGAAAATTTGGAATCAGGGGTTAGCGGGCACGGTCTATTCAACTAAAGTACTTGTGTTTTTCTAACGCTTCCGATTATACCGGAAGTAGCTATCAACTTCCTTATTTTAAAAGGAACACCCAGTATATTAATACATTTTTGAATTCCTCTCCTAATTTTAGGTTGACTTTGTTAACAATCCCTATACCTATCTTCAGCAGTTTTTGAGATATCTTGATTTTTTTGAAAAAAATAGGTGTTGTAGTATTCTATTGAAATGCTCGTCACCGATTCAAAACAAAAAGTTATAGTAGCAAACCTTGGGCTGCCCTTGGGCGGAATATTCATGGTTTTTCAGGTGGTATGTAATTTGATGTTTTATTATTTACAGGGTGCCTAAAAAATGGAGTTCATCATGACAAATTTCAACTGCTCAAAAGTGATGTTTCTTAAATAGAATACCCTGTATTTTATTATTCTATGTGATGGAGAATTGAGTGATCTTTCATTCTGTATTAGGATTCCCTATACCTCTCTGCTACCGTTTTCATGCTATCGAGGTATTTTTTCTTCGATACCATAGTTTTCCATTGCTTCAATTACTTCTAACCGGACCATGAAAATAAAAACAATGTATTATTTTTATTAATTTTTTGTCATAAACAATGTTACAAAATTATTGAAAAAAAATCAAGTTCATTTAAAGTGGTATACAATCTCTAAATAAAATTATTTTAAAACGAATAAAAGCATATTTTAAACAGTTTGGAACTTACCATAGACTAAACAATAAAACATTAAAAATAATAACTAAATATTAACAATTAGGTCAGTGAGATACGTGATATTTCAGTTAGCCATATCTTGAAAACGACGCAGGGGACCCACTTCACTTTTTAGGTGATGACTATACACCTCTTACAGAAAGGATTTATAGTCAAAAAACTATCAGCAAAGTTTGCGAAAAAAATTTCAAAAACACTGGAGCACTCCTGGGTTCTCAGTAACGCTCTGGGAATATTTGCAGTATATTTTTTCATAATCTAGAAATAAATATAAGGAGACGTTTTTTTCGATTGGTTACAAAATATTTTTGTTTCAAAAGTTATGGCCATTTTAATTTTGGGAAACAAAATGTTCCTATAAAATTAAAATTAAAATGGCCATAACTTTTTGAAAAAAAAAAATATTTTGCAACAAATCGAAAAACGTCTCCTTATATTTCTTTCTAGATTATGAAAAAAAAAATATATTGCAAATATTCCCCAGAGCGTTACTGAGAACCCAGAGAGTGCTCCAGGTTTTTTGAAATTTTTTTCACAAACTTTGTTGACGTTTTTTTCACTATAAATTCTTTCTGTAAGAGGTGTATAATCATCACCTAAAAGTGAAGTGGGTCCCATGCGTCGTTTTCAAGATATGGCTAACTGAAATATCACGCACCGCCACTGATTAGGTCTAATATTTAGTTATTGTTGTTAATATTTAGTTATTATCTTTAATATGTTTTATTGTTTAGACTATGGTAAGTTCCAAACCGTTTAAAATATTTAATGTTTAAATATTTTTTATCATGAAACATAGTTTATGATAAAGAATTAATATAAATGATACACTGTTTTTATTTTTATGGCCCTCTAATCAGAAGTAATTTAATGAAATGGAAAACTATGGGTATCGAAGAAAAAAATACCTCGATAGCAAGAAAACGGTAGCAGATAGGTATAGGGAATCCTAATACAGAATGAAAGATCGCTCAATTCTCCATCACATAGAGCAATAAAATACAGGGTGTTCCATTTAAGAAAACTTATTTTTTGAGCAGTTGAAATTTGTCAGAATGAACTCGATTTTTAGACACCCTGTAAATAATAAAACATCAAATTACATACCACCTGAAACCTTAATATTCCGTCCAAGGGCAGCCCAAAGTTTGCTACTATAACTTTTTTAGTTTTGAATCGGTAACGAGCATTTCAATAGGATACTACAAAACCTAATTTTTTCAAAAAATTAAAACATCTCAAAAACTGCTGAAGATAGGTATAGGGAATTGTTAACAAAATCAACCTAAAATCAGGAGGGGAATTTAAAAATGTATTAACATACTGGGTGTTCCATTAAAAATAAGGAAGTTGATAGCTACTTCCGGTATAACCGGAAGTGTCAGAAAAACACAAGTACTTTAGTTGAATAGACCGTCCCCGCTAACCCCTAATTCCAAATTTTCAAAAATCAATTTCAATGGGAAGTTCATAAACTTTTAATGAACGGGTTAGCTGAATCACCCTGTATTTTTCTTTAAGGTTTACAGAAGGGCTTTTCACATTTCGAGATTTGGTTGATAATCTAGTAGGCCAAGATCCGACCGCATGATTACCATAAAGAATTAGTATGGGATCTGTCGAGAATACTAGAAAGGTCTTGTATATGTTTAATCAGTAATTCAAGGGTGTCTTTTTTATTCCTGATGCAACTACACTTAATAAATTAAATATCTCTTTAATTATATTAGTTTTTTCAATTTTTCTGCAGAACTGTCGTTAATTGGACAAAAAAATAAAAGGAATGCAAATTATCTCGTCCAGATGCATCCTTTTTGTGGTGCGTAGCAGTTTTTTTTTTCGGAAAAATTGGACAAACACTAAGTAAGTTTTTGCAATCCAAAACCGCATTTGCATTTATCTTCTGTTCGCGCTCTACCAATAGACTTCTAAAAGTTCTGGTCCGATTCTTAATTTTTTTCTTGACATTTTGACCCCTCATGTAACTTTCTAGTCATAAAACGGAATAAATAAAAAACGACGACATAATTTTGAGTTGGGCGTCTCGGTTTTGTAAATGTGACATCCTGTATGAATTTTGTGTAAGTGGTTGCGGGTTGTGGCGGACTGAGAGCGGCAAACCATTTTTTAATTACTTCTTGACTCCCTTCCTTCGCAATGATACCTCATTTGGAAAATAGTAAAAACTATCTTATAGAATCTAAGATAGCTCTTTGGATGGTTTGGCCTTGACTCTTTGGTTACATGACCTGGTTACATGAACTATACATGACCGTTAATTCCCGACATATCATATTATATATCTTTATAAGGACATAAATCACACGATTGGATCTCCTACTATAGGTGTTTTATTTTTCATGGTTCCAAAAAAAAAAGAAACAGAAAACATTCAAGCACAGTCGAGTATTTTACATCATTTCAAAGAAAATCGGCATATTTACTTTTTTTCTGTCTTATAGAGTGAGGGGTCTCAAGTTGATATTTCTCAAATACAAAGGGCTGACTCGTGCGGATTTGAAAATGTTGCGAAAAATTTTAAGTTTAAATCACAGAATTGTTTACCACAATCAACATTGTAGACTGTCAATGGTCTTGTTATAAATCACAATACCTACAAACGTGTTATTTAGGCATGTGCGAGATTTCGAATTGTCGAGACGAGACGAGACGAGAAGTCATTTTTGGAGACGAGACGAGACAAGGTTCTGTCAGTCGAGATTTCTCGAAATCCCGAGATTTCTCGAGATCCCGAAATTTCTCGATATAGCTTTTAAAATTAATTTATGGACGTGTCAATTTGGAAATGTACACCTCGTATCCGCTGACTGCTTGTATTTTCCCCCCTCGCCTATTTAAATTTTTGTTGATATGATGACTTATGATAACTTATATTCTGATAATGAAGGACGCCATTCTTAAATATTTGAATAGGTATTAATGACAAGGTCACGTAGAGGTTTCAAAATGAGAGTGATGTACTCTGTGACCATTTGATAATCGTATTTTTTTGTTGTTGTATAATTAATAAACAAATATAAAACTAAACATTTATACCTAGACAATCTACTGAAAATGAATGCAACAAATATATGTTGTTGTATATATAATAAGTACTTAATAACCATTCCTACTAACTTGATACTTTACTATTTTTGGTACCGCTAACTTCAACTTCAACTAAATCATCAAATGGTATCTTTAATTTAACTAAAATTCGGTTTTATTAATTCGGAGTTAATGTTTTTATTAACTTCATTATTTTAGACATCAAAGACGAATACACGAATACAGATGTCTTTTATTCCAATGGGATAAAGGTGTCCCTGTATTTCGAATAATAAATCTAGTGCGAAACTAACACTTTAACTGTTAGGTACATGAATCTCTTGTATTTTAACTTGTGTATAGGGTTCTTTATTTATGACATAATTATCACTATTACATTTAATTTTATTAAGAGCCAAAACATGTAAGGGGAAAAAGATCATGCAATCCAAGTAGTACAATAAGAAATTTTGCACCAGTTATTACTTGGCAACAACTGGTGCACCACTAAAATTGAAATTTAAGTTTCAGAGCTTCTATAAGCCTTTTCTTTAATTAAGTCACAATAATATGATGTTAGGACTTATTCGTAACAATATAATAATAACAAAAAGTGGAAGTTCTAAAGACATTTATCTACGTGTTTCTAAATATAGTGTATTTTTAAAGTCGTACCACATTGTACCTATATTATAAATTACAGATTATATGTAAACTAGCGACCCGCCCCGGCTTCTCCCGGTTTACGACATCACATTAGAAACCTCTAAAATTATCAGTGTTTCTCTACTATATTATGCATGTATTATACATATAAACCTTCCTCTTGAATCACTCTATCTTTAAAAAAAAACCCGCATCAAAATCCGTTGCGTAGTTTTAAAAGATCTAAGCATACATAGGTAGTAGATATATATGGACAGACAGCGGGAAGCGACTTTGTTTTATACTATGTTATGATATTCATGCCTATGTATGTATATTCTTTTTTTCGACGTAAAGATGAACTATAAAAATAAAATCGTCAGTCAGGCAAGTTAGTACAGTGTGTATTGTATAACTACAACACATATTTGCTATAGGTAACAATGATTATTGTTTTAATCTAATAGTTCTTTGTGTAAAGAAACCATTTAGGTATGTAAGGTGTAAGACGTTGGGTGAATGAAACATGCTTCTCAACAACCTGTCACTTGACTGAAAGTGCAGGTGCACGTGTCAAGTCTTGTGACATGCCAACGCCCATTTACGTTTCAGACGTTTGAAAATAAAGTGTGACAGAAGAATTTAGTACATAATAATTTACATGTGTAAGTTTTCGAACGGAAGATGTTTACGTTTTAACTGTTCTTATTTCAATACGTTTCAGGAAGTCCCGACTATTTCTGAAATTAATATTTTCTTAAGGAAATGACTAATAAAATTGTGGTCTTATTTTTAACGGTAAATTATGTATGTTGAGATTACAAGATATAGGATTACTGTATTCGTGAAAAGAAATTACATCACTGATTTTACTAAAATTAACTTCATTTGTATGAGTATTTAGTTTTCCTTGACTAAAATAAAATTAAAATTTTCATTTTTGCTTAAAGACACCGGTAAACTGGTAAAAATTAGCGTAACACTTTTTAGATTAGAGTCATTGGTGTTCTATTCGAGTTAGAGACATTTGGTTTGGTGGTTTTTAATTTTCGGTGACCTATAGGGCAAGTGGCAGCCAGGGCGTGATGGGGCGATCGCTCCCCCTCCCCCCCCAAAGGGTCAAGTAAAACCAAAATACAAAATACTCGGGGAATGCGGTTGCCGTTGCCTGTAGTGACCTTTTTTTTTGGCTTTTATGTTTAATCTGCAGCGATCGCCCCTCCCCCCCCCCAAAGGGTCAAGTAAAAACCGAAATACTCGGAGGAATGCGGTTGCCCTTGGCTGTAGTGACCTTTTTTTTGGCTTTTTCTTTTATTTGCAGCGATCGCTTCGGGCTTTTGGTTGCCGTTGCCTCTACTAACCTTTTTTTTTTTTTTTTTTTTTTTTTGGCTTTTTTGTTTCATCTGCATTGAGCCCGCCCCCCCCCCAAAGATAACTACTGGCTACGCCCTTGCTATAGGGTTGGTTTTAATGCCTCCGAAGTCCCCATGCCGTGACTTAAACGGTTCACCGTCCACACCCCAAAAAACCAACCCCATGTCGAAATTTGAATTCGCAAGATTTTGATGGCAATTTCAGAGACCTACAGGATGGACTAAGAAGGACGCTGTCAAGTAATAACTCCATCCCGGCACACATAACGACCTCCTCCATAAGTTCTGTGTATTTCGTCGCTGTCCCATTTATTCAATTCATTTCCACACCCCGTAAGCCATCCTTTTGCATTTACGCTTTTGCATGGTTTGATCTCTGTTGGGCGAATCCATTGATTGTAATGCTGCCAAATAAATTGGTGTAGGGTGCCACAACTCGCTTTCACACTTTGAAAACACAAGCACCCCTCCCAGTCTGGAAATGGGTTGAAGAGATGGGACAGCGACCAAATACACATAACTTATTCAGGAGGTCTTTGGTGCCGGGATGTGTGCCGGGATGTGTGCCGGGATGTGCCGATGTGTGCCGGGTTTTGTTTTTATCCGATAACATCCTTCTTAGTCCATCCTGTATGTTTTTGAATTTTCCATCAAAACCTTACGGAAGTTTTGACATGGGATTGGTTTTTGGGGTGTGTACGGAGAACTGTTTAAGTCACGACGTAGCGTCTTTGAGGCATTAAAACCAATCCTATATGCTACCGAAAATTAAAAACTGCAAGTCTCTAACTAGAATATAACGCAAAAGGCGCTAATCTAAAAATCGTTACGCTAATTTTGACGAGTAGTTTTTTTTGTATTGTAAATACGAAATGGTGGGATCAAAAAAATACAATAATTTTTACGGATGTCAAAATAAAAAAAATAGTACAAAAAGACTGCATTTACTTGGTGATAATGGAAAATATATTTCGCAAATATTTTGCAAGCCGTTTCTAAGATAACCTAGTGAGGCATACGTTTTATATTTTTTCTCAAGTGTCATTTGAAGTTCTTTTGATATGCCAGCATTCTACTTAGATCTAGTAATCACCCCCTAAAATAAGATGTTGGCCCTACGCGTCATTGTCGAAAATACAATAATATCAAAATCCACCAGCCGCCACTGTTATTGTCCTCTAACATCTATATTATAAGGCCTATCGATTTGGTGTAACTATAAAAAATACACAATTCGTGAAGCAGAATAACAGTAATAAGTCAATTTTTGGGGGCAACGCAATACAGTGCGTCCATAAAGTGACGCATAAATTCATTATTAGCTAAATGAACAATATTATTGAAAATTCCCGAGACAGGTCAATTTTTGATTGCGATTTACTATTTTGTCACATAATAATTTAATATACAGGGTGTCCCACCTTCGAGTAATGACGCCACCACCGATTTTTTTAAATGGAATACTACATTTTTTTCAAGTTTCGGATGACCCTGGCCGAGCTGAGTCCAAAAATGTATCACAAGTTGCTTCTATCTATTACAGGGTGGACAACAATACATAAAGTGTTTATGAAAAATTTCATTAGAAAGTTATACGTTTCTGTATTTTTAGAAAAGTCACAATAAATGCTCAAATTGTTCTCCGTTGACTGCTAAACAATGACCGAATCGGGCAATACATTCGCTTCTGACATTTTGTAACACAGCAGGTGTTATGTTTAACGTTTCTTGCCTGATTCGATCTTTGAGCTCACGGATGTTCTCGGGTCTATTAGTATAAACTTTAGATTTCAAATAACCCCATAAAAAGAAATCTAGTGGAGTAAGATCAGGTGATCTAGGGGGCCATTCCACTGATCCTCTTCTTCCTATCCACCGATCTGGAAAGGTTCTGTGTAAAAACTCGCGCACAGCTATAGCAAATGTGGTGGTGCACCATCCTGTTGAAACCAAATTATGCCGTCGAAAGTATCTGGCTATTATCAATATCAGGAAATAGCCGGGTCAAGTCAGGAATTAATGTATATTGTAAAAAAATTCAGATACAATGCTCCTGTCAAATTTTCATCAAAAAGTATGGACCAACAATTCTATTTCTCACAATACCAGCCCACACATTGACCTTTTTGTGGATGTTGCGTATGGTATTCTTGCATCCAGTGGATTTTCCTGAGACCAGTAGCGGGTGTTTTGCCGATTAACATGCCCGTTCAAAAAACGTTGCCTCGTCAGAAAATAAAATATTAGCAATGAAACCGTTATTTTGATTATTGTGGTCCATCATGTACTCGCAGAATTCAGTTCTTCGGTCAAAGTCGTCTTCAGCCAATTCATGGATGAGGCGTACTCTATAGGGATGGTATTTTACCTTTTTAAAAAATATTCGATACTGAAGACTTTCCAATATTCAAATCCCTAGATACTTGCCGTACTGTACAATGTGGATTTTCTAGTGCCGACAAAATTACGTCTTGTTGAACATTTTCATTAATTTTAGGTCTACCTTGCCTTGGTGCATCCCTCACGTGTCCTAATTCTCTGTATTTTCGCTCTATTCTGCTTACTGTAGATTGTGAAACAGGTTCACGATCTGGGTGCATTTCATGGAATAATCTACACACCTCTTGTTGAGTCCGCATTTCTGTCGCCAACACCAATCATCATTAGAATTTCAATCCTATCCCTTTCATTTAAAGGCATTTTCAACAAAACGTTTTAAATAAATTAGATTTAGGTTTCACTTAAAGTACCTACTTTGAAGCGTTAATAACAATACAAAAGTGAACTCTAAATAGCCGTTTTTTAATATGGCAAAAAATGACAATGACAATCAAAAAACAAATGAACAAAAAAATAACGAACCACGTATCGCGCCTCGCGTCATTCGCGCGTCTTGTCCAAACTTGGTGTTTATTAAAGTAGTTGTATTTTTGTATCACAATAACGTTAATTTAATTTTTTTAGTGCGTTTAATCAGCAATACATAATTTGTAATTTTTGTACTGTTGTCCACCCTGTAATAGATAGAAGCAACTTGTGATACATTTTTGGACTCAGCTCGGCCAGGGTCATCCGAAAATTGAAAAAAAAATGTAGTGTTCCATTTAAAAAAATCGGTGGTGGCGTCATTACTCGAAGGTGGGACACCCTGTATATTAAATTAGTATGTGACAAAATAGTAAATCGCAATCAAAAATTGACCTGTCTCGGGAATTTTCAATAATATTGTTCATTTAGCTAATAATGAATTTATGCGTCACTTTATGGACGCACTGTGATTCGGTGTACAGAATAGGGAAATTTTTCAAATGCGATTATCTCGAAAACGATTACTCTTACTGATATCAACTAGGTATACCTTTTTATGTAAGGCTAGTAGAAAAACGATTTCTCTAGTGGTTGAACCAATATATTAGGCCGCAAAAAAGTTATGCCATTTTGAAGAAGCATTGTGAACTTTAGGTGGCGTCCTCTATTCATGATATTAAAACTACGATAGAATTTTAAATTTCTCACCTAAAAAAATGAACCTCGGATTTTGTGCCATTGTCTTAATTTATTTGAAAATTGTATAAGAAAATTAAAAACTAAATTAAAACGTTGACAACCTGTATCTTGGGTATGTTAAAAAAAAATAAAATTTATATATGGAGGAGGCATTTCACGCCAAGTGAGGCCAAAAAAATTCTGTTTGAAACATATCACAATCGATAGTACTTGCTAAAAACTAACTTCCCTAAAATTTTAGATTTTTTGAGTTACAAGGAGAGGGATGGTGAGGGTGAAAATACAAATTTTCGTTTCAACTCTAAATTCAATATTTCCCGGTAAGAAAATGAAAAAATTAAAAAGCATGTTGCAACGGTTTTCGATGGGTTTTTTTGCGTAGAATATGATTTTCAAAATTATTGGGGGTAGTTTTCACCCTTATTTTGAGGATTGAAAGTTTAAAATCGAAATTTCGACAAGTATGACACGATTTTTTTTCAATTTTTTTATTTATAATTTCTTTCTTTTTTTTTGTACTTTTCATTAATTTTTTAATTCATAATGGGCGTCGACCAGGAACTGGCCCAAAAAAACGGCCCAAAGGTGAAAAAACGTGGTTTTAGCGGATTTTCTCATCCTGTGAGATAGTAAATGGCAAGTGAATAATATATTCCAAGGTTTTTGGGGTCGCTGATTACGAATCTAACGTCAGATTTTCAAAAAACAAGATGGCGGATTCAGTATGGGAGTCAACTTTTAAAAAATGGCTAAATTTTGAAATTTAAAAAATACCATCGTATTCTACGGGAAATTTTCTACGTTAGATTCGTAATCAGCGACCCCAAAAACCTTGGAATATATTATTCACTTGCCATTTACTATCTCACAGGATGAGAAAATCCCGCTAAAACTACGTTTTGAAATTTTTTTATCGTATTCTACGCAAAAAAAAAAAAAACATCAAAAACCATTGCACCTTCTTTTTAATTTTTTTCATTTTCTTACCGGGAAAGATTGAAAATTTAGAGTCGAAACGAAAATTTGTATTTTCTCACCCTCACCATCCCTCTCCTTGTGGCTCAAAAAATCTAAAATTTTAGGAATGCTAGTTTTTTAGCAAGTACTATCGATTGTGATATGTTTCAAATATAAATTTGTTTTGACCTCACTTAGTTGTCGTGAAATGCCCCATATATGTAAATAATAAGGCAATAAAAATGTAATAGAATAATATCCTTCGTGATACAGCATCTTATACGTGGATCTGGATAATGTTTTACGGAATGAATTATTTAATCCGAGCCACTTAATGATCAACGGATTATTAAGTGGATGGTAATTTAAATGGAATTAAAAAGAAGCATCATTCGATTTCCCTGATTTATTTGGATCAATTTCACATACCTTAGGTTTTTCTGATTTATTGATATGAGTATTAGATATTACTTCTTGGTTAGTCTATTTAAGCCACATCTCTGACGTGATTAATCTTTCTTAAATTATTTTGCGAGCAAGTGATCGTAACTACATTATTATCCTCCACTTACTTACATACAACATTACACAAAATTGATGCCTCATAGTTGATTGTTTTACAACCAGTATATCATATGTAATCATCGTCTGGATATGAGTTTGTTTGTATATATGCACAACTCTGAAATTAAGATTTATTAAACATATTAACTATTTCGAATACATATAGTATATTTCATTAAATATCTTGCAAACGTTTGGTAGTTACTGCAGATCTAATCTCATATACGTACATATATCCGTCTTCTGTACACATTCACCATCAGCATAGAGTTCTGATAGAGAAAACATTACTGTATATTGGTAGATACACTCAGATACAGGTAAATGTTTGTTTTTGAATTTCGTCGGCTTTCTGCACTTTATGTATACTTCCCCAATGGAACTAATTGCACTGACTGATGTCTAAAATACATATGCCAGAAGCAAGAATTACCACATATTAGTAGTCTCTTCATGCAAAATGAAAACGCTAGAATTGGACCAGGCTCTTTCATCGTGCTACAGTTATGCATATATGTATGTATCTACTTATTGTATTTTAGATACAGACATTAATTAACTAACAATAAACGATACGAGTATGATAGATACTTATGCAAAGTATTATGTATATCTAAGTACGGGTGGTGCTATAATAAGCCAAGATATATTTAACGTTCTATGCATTCGTAATGTAATTGTGCTTATTTGTCACTGTATATGTAGGTATATGTATATTATCTTCAATTCATGTAGTAAGTAGTAAGAACCTAAATAGAAAGCATGTAACTTATTAGCGTCTTTATCTAATACGTTTTGTTCTACAGGATTGCTAACGATAAGAGAAAAGGAAGGTGATACAACTCTAATATTAATTCACCATAGACATTCATATAATTTTCCTCAGTGAAGTACTATCTATTTGTATGAATCTACTATAAGATTGCATCATTCGTTATCAGCTATCAACGTCATAATTTCGTACCAAAAGTATTTGGCCTAACAAATTTGTGATGACAAGGATATGGAAACCTCTTAGTTGAAAATGTAAGGTTTTTGTCAGTTCAGTTTCAACAGTAGGGTTTAATCGGAAGAAAAGTTGCAGTGGCAAATGTTGACCCCTATAGTAGAACTACCGAAAAAAAAATCACTAACGTGACATTTATAACCTATATATATCGGGTGTCCCAACTCTATTGTAACGTTTTATTTATTTCGGGTTCGCGAGGTGTGAAAAATTAACTCGTACATTTAAACTAACACTATTTATTTACACTAATACAACTACTACACTAACACTATTAATTATACTAATTTATTTTAATATACAATTTA
>JAPWTK010001515.1:0-29798 GCA_029963805.1 Aromia moschata
ATATTGTTACGAATTTCACTTCAAATTACTCGCTTTTCTGTTCAAACACGTTTATTTAACAATCTACAACTCGTGGGTCTTAACCATGTAACATTCAAAACATAACTAACTAACTCCTAGCAACCACACCAGTATTTATAATATTTACATCTTCTAGAAAATTCGTTTGACATCTAGAATATTTAATATGACATTCCATACAATTCTTTACTAACAGCTAGTGTATAAACTAATGGTGGGTTCATGCAGAAATTTTTTAGTAATAAGAATAAGAATAGTAATAAGCATAAAAGTTAAACCTTCGTTTTATAATGACCCAGTTCATGCAGCAAATCCTTATTTTTAAAATTATTACTAAAAATTATGTTTACTGCATGAACTGGGTCATTATAAAACGAAGGTTTAACTTTTTATGCTTATTACTATTCTTATTCTTATTACTAAAAATTTCTGCATGAACCCACCATAAATTGACTTAATATATAAACTATAAAACTTAATAAATGTCAGCTGTCACAAATGTCACTTTTACAAATGTCACATTGCTCCCCTCTTTAAAGTTATTCGTCCCGAATAACACTGTCTTCAGTCTTAGGCGGCGGATCTTCGACAACAAACCAATCGGGTGGATTATGTCCTGTATACCTTGCGAGTCTCTCCAAATGGACCACCTTCGGCTTGCTTCTTGGAGATAGCTGGATGCGGTAGACCAGGTCGTTGATTTTCCTTATTATGGTGTACGGGCCTTCCCAGTTGCTCTGAAGCTTTGGACTTTTTCCTTTCGTCCTTTTTGGGGCGTACAACCATACTGCATCACCAGGTTTAAATGCAGTCTCTGTTGATGTAGTGTCGAGACGCTGCTTCATTTTGTCGCTGTGAATTTTCAGCTTCTCCCTGGCAAATCGGTGGATCTGGTCCATTCTCTCTCAAATTCTCTACAAATTCTGGCAGAGATCGTTCCTGATTTTCCTCTAGTGGACGGCCAAGTATGAGGTCAGTAGGCAGTTTCATTTCTCTTCCAGAGGTCAGCATAGACGGAGTGTAGGTAGTCGACTCATGCTGGGAACTTCGATATGACAGCAAAAACAGAGGCACCAATTTGTCCCAGTCCCTTTGATTTTCAGACACGAATTTAGACAGGTAGTGGCATATGGTTCTGTTATGGCGTTCAACCATGCCATTCGACTGGGGATGAAGCGCAGTTGTTCGGGTTTTCTTGATGCCCATTGTTTTCATCACTTCTTGCCACAGCTCTGATTCGAAATTTCTTCCTTGATCGGAATGCAGTTCGAGGGGCACTCCATGTCTAGCTATGACATTCTCGATGAACGCTTCGGCTACAGTTTCTGCTTCTTGATTGGGAAGGGGTACTGCTTCGGGCCATTTCGAGAAATAGTCCATTACCACCATCAAGTACTTATTGCCACGGTCGGTTACAGGTAATGGTCCAAGAATGTCCACTGCTACCCTCTCGAATGGTGCTCCGGATAAGTACTGCACCATTTTACCACGGCTTCTTGTGTTTGGTCCCTTTTTGGCAGAGCACAAATCACATCTCTTACACCATTCTTCTACGTCTCGGCGACAGTTTACCCAATAAAATCGGTCCCTTACTCGAGCCAAAGTCCTGGTTACTCCAAAATGTCCTCCGGATGGGCTGCTGTGAAGCTCTTCTAGCACTTGGTGGATTCTTGCTTTATCGGTGGGTTATTGCCGGTGTCTATGCGATGTTGAACCAGACTTGTTCTGCCGGTGATGTTTCCATTGGCAAATACATCTTGATATCTGTCGAGGAACTGTCTAGCTTTTCTAACTTCTTCCGGTTCCAGATGAGCAGCATTTTTAAGCAAAGGTTCTGCAATAGTTGGATCACGTACTCTTGCTTGATTCGTCCGAGCTTGGTTGACTTCCTCGCATTTAACTATCTTTTCGACTGGTTCACAACGTCCCAATACTTCATTCTTCTTAAGAATAATCTTTTTGTTTGATATATTGGCAATCCTTACTGGAATTTGGTTATTAATTTGTACTAGACTTCTTGCAACCAATAAGCCATCGTTCCGTTCTCTGGCCTCGACTATTCCAGTACTCAAACCTTCACCATTTCCATCCAGTCTTGCAATGACGATGTTCTCCGATCCTTGGGGAATTTGGATGTCCTCTTCAATGATGATCCTTCTTGATTGATTGTAGTCTTGAAGCTTGGGGGCCATAACTATTTCTTCATTTTGAATTTGTATAATTCTGTTTTTAATATCCACGACAAAACCATGTTTACTCAATATGTCTAGTCCTAATATGCAATCATCTCTGATATCAGCTGTTAAAACTCGGTGATACATGATTTTCGAACCAAGTTGAATTTTTACGTTTAGTTCACCATGTACAGGAATTTGTTCTCCAGTAGCTGTTTCCAATTTAACATGTCTAGGTAATTCTTTTGGCGGTTTTGGCAGAATGTTAGGCCGCAAAATAGTTCTCGTGGCACCAGTGTCAATGATAAAAGAACACCATTTATCGTCCAAGTATCCATGGATTACCAGGCTTCGTTCGTCGCTACTTATTTTTGAGACAGAAATCTTGGGGCATTGAGTACAAGTAGTCGACACGTGCCCCTCAGTATCGACTAATTGTGGTTTTCCGAAGCTCTCGCTGGCGATCTGGAACGAGATCTTCTATCTGGGCTAGGGGAGCGGCTATTCCTTTGCTGTGAGGTCGTCGATGTCCTTTTGTCTTCTCTCCAATTTCTTTGATTTGGGCTCCTAGACCTGGATCTCTGCTCCGTTTGTCGATCTGGTGAGTTACTTCTTGCCTGGGACCTAGATCTGGCTCTGCAAAAACGTTGTAGGTGCCCAATTCTCCCACAGTTGTAGCAGCTTCTCGTCTCCTTTTGTGGTGACTTCATCTCTCTCATTCCATTTAATGTATCCCGCATTATTTTCTCTATGGTTTCTTTAAGTGATTGTGACTCATCAAATGTAACTTGCCTTACTTTGGGTTTGTAGTTTCTTGAGGCTTCTTTAGCCGCTTTAAATTCTAAGGCAGCTACCAGTACATCACTGATCGTGGTGTGCCTCCCAAGCCGCAAAGCTTGCTGCATTTCTGTGTCTAGTAGTCCATCAATAAAAGTCTGGATGCCAATTTGTTCTAAAAATTCCTTCGGTGCCTGAGGGTAAGCCAAATGGATGAGACGTTCAATGTCAGCTTCATACTCTTGAAGGGACTCATTGGTTCTTTGTTGTCTACTCTTGATCTGGGACTGGTAAACTTGACGGAGATATTTGTGTCCATACCTTATTTCTAATGCTCCTACAATCCTGTCGTAGTCATTTTGCTGCTCTTCCGGGATGCTCTGTAAAATTTCTAAAGCCTGACCTCTAAGAGATATGACAAGCGAAGTAGCCATTTCTTGTGGAGTCCATCCGTTGGCCTTTGCGGCAGCCTCAAACTGTCTGCGATACATGGACCATGATGACTGTCCATCGTACGTGGGAGGCTTAAGCATTTTGTGTACTGACCTTTCAGCATGCATAAGGGTTGAGTTTTGTAACGGAGTAGCTGGTGAGGTCGAACAATCTCCTGAATCGGTTATGGAAGTACGATGCAATTGGTGCTCCAGCCCTTCTATCTTTTCCAGTATTTCTTTTTGTACCTGCCGTTTGGTGTCCTCTAATTTTCTTTCGAGTCTTCTTTCGATTTCTTCCCTATTCTCCTGAAACTCCTTCTCAATTCTATTGACTTTTTGGCCTACCTGGTCAATCTGCTGTTCCACGCCATCAATCCTCCCAGAAAATGCATTCAACCTGGTGTTTATTACTTGTTGGGACTCACAAATTTCCTGATGACGCCTCTCCGCCTCCTCACGGTCCTCTTGTCGTCGTCGTTCGTCCTCCTGCCGTCCTTGTTGCAAAATTTTAATATCTCACTCACATCCATCGTCGTCGTTTCCTCGTCGTATCTTGTTGATCTCGTATTCACCATATACAATTTTCCTCTTCAAATTCTTCGATATCCCACCGCTGTCACCAAAATGTTACGAATTTCACTTCAAATTACTCGCTTTTCTGTTCAAACACGTTTATTTAACAATCTACAACTCGTGGGTCTTAACCATGTAACATTCAAAACATAACTAACTAACTCCTAGCAACCACACCAGTATTTATAATATTTACATCTTCTAGAAAATTCGTTTGACATCTAGAATATTTAATATGACATTCCATACAATTCTTTACTAACAGCTAGTGTATAAACTAATGGTGGGTTCATGCAGAAATTTTTAGTAATAAGAATAAGAATAGTAATAAGCATAAAAAGTTAAACCTTCGTTTTATAATGACCCAGTTCATGCAGTAAATCCTTATTTTTAAAATTATTACTAAAAATTATGTTTACTGCATGAACTGGGTCATTATAAAACGAAGGTTTAACTTTTATGCTTATTACTATTCTTATTCTTATTACTAAAAATTTCTGCATGAACCCACCATAAATTGACTTAATATATAAACTATAAAACTTAATAAATGTCAGCTGTCACAAATGTCACTTTTACAAATGTCACAATATATATTATATAAGTCCAGTGTATATATAGTTCATTTTACGACATTGTCATTCTTCATAAAAGTTTTTGTTTGGCCAAAAAATACGATTCTCTATGATAAAAAGAAAATTTTGTATAAAGTATAAAAAATTAAATGTTGCTAGGAGGTGAATGCCTTTTTTTTCATTTAAAGGAAACATTATATTTGGCAAAAATATTAAAAATAACCAATTATCCATTCGAAAATATTCACAATGTTTTTATCATCTTCCATTTTTTTTTGCCTTTAAAATTAGGTGTAACCACATTCATCTATTCGTTTTTTTTGTTTTTTAATCATTTTTTGCTCTTCGACATTTTTTAAATGTTAAAAATTTTTTGAAAATATTTTATATGCGTGAATGATTTTAGATTGAAGCGTGCTCGAAATGTACACAACAGTGTGGATATGATGAAATTTTACTGAACCGAGAGCGGATCGGGAGTGAACCTTAGTCGGATCGGGCCTAAATCACCCGAAACACACTCAAGGGATGGATATTCAGTATAATAACAGAAACAAAGTATGACATACTTATATTTGTTTAGAATTTTCGACCGATATAAGTTTACCGACATACTTTAACATGTACCAATAACATTTCATTATCATGATGACGATGCAATAAAAATTCATTGTCCATCGCCACTCGTCGTCAAAACCCGCAGATCCGAATCGAGATTTTAAGATTTTACTGTGAGATATTTGACGACAATAAATGATGAAGAACGAACGCTCGGTTGTATCCTAACCAGGACAGGCGACGTTACCTTCGCCGTTTAAAAACAAGGTTGTGGGTGTGGGAATGATTGATGGAAAATATTTATTATCTGCCAGAAGTCAGGGGGGAACGTGATTATCCCCTACCCCCATAACAACGCCTATGTTGGTTTGCTGTGAGTCAGTCGAGTAACTCGGAGTATGCAGTTAAGATAATATGATAATCCGCCTTATAGATACTCAAAAGTCAATCTATCTCTGTAACTTCCCAACTTTTTCAACAGTTCCATACGTTCCAAACACGCCATGGATGTGCGCAATAGGATGCGCGTAAAAACTCGCCACATGACAGCAAGGTGGTGGAGGGGACACCAGTTTCTCTTTCTGTTTGGTGTGGTGGCTATTTGCTGCCCTAAATTTTTGTGACGGTAATTTTATAAAAACTGTAATAACAAATTGTCATTCGAATATTATAAGTGTATTTAACACCTTATCGGCTAGTAAATTAAGAAAAACGGGTTATTATGAATTCAGACGATTATGAAACACTTCCCACCGACAATGTTGTTACGCATATGATAGCCGGAGCTATCGCGGGGGTTATGGAGCATTGCGTAATGTACCCCCTCGATTCTGTCAAAGTATGTTAATATCCAGTGTTTTGTGTTATTTTCTTATATTTTTTCATTCAAGCTGAGTTTCTAGAAATGTCATCAATTTTTAGGTTATCTCGGGTGATGGGTTAAGTTACTCACATTTCCTTTCTTGATCTTTTTAGACGAGGATGCAGTCTTTGACAACTTCCGGGTCTGAAGGAATAGGAGAAACATTCTTAAGGATGGTGCGATACGAAGGCCTGCTGAGGCCTGTTCGTGGAATGAGTGCTATGGTCGTGGGGGGCCGGTCCTTCACATGCACTATATTTTAGTAGTTACGAATACCTCAAGAACACATTGACTCAATATACAAATTCTCCTAGGTACCACACATTAATCTATGGTAAGTTTGCTACAATAAGATTCAATTTTAATACCTTTATGAAAAGAAATTTCGAACATGTGGTTATAAACATTACAAAGCTTAGCTGAAACGTAAAACAAGTTGTTGGAAATACTTGTTAATGTGGAATATTTTGTTATTTGCTATTGTTAAAGGTAGTCAAGACTGAACAAGTCTTAACTAAGAACTGAAACATTTACGAGTAGAAAACAAGAATAATAATTAAAATGAAAAAAATATTTACTTATTTAAATAAGTAAATGTAAATTTTTAACAGTGGTCGGTGAGTATTTGTGTTGTTAATTTCACAATCAATTATGTAAGGGTAAGTAACAGATCCACTGTGTTAAGATAATATAAGTGACCTGAACATAACCTTGAAAGTGGATGAACAGCAGTAGCTACCATTATTACCTTGGTTACCATGAATTTTAACAGTGATAGAGTTCAAGATTTTTTGTGACCTCAAAGTGAACAATACAAATAACGTATTTTGACAAATAATAATGGTCTATTAATTCTGAATAATAAATAGCTGCCGTTTCCTTATATCTGGGTACTACAGCTACATATTGTAAAAAATATTTATCAATTGGTGTTATTAAATAAGGTAATATTTAGGTAATTTAATAAATCCTGTAAAAAATTATTGCCTTACTGATATGTAAATTTAAAATTTTGTGAACTACACTACATGTACATGTGCTTTTTTATTGAACATAATTGCAGTGCAGATTTTCATTCCAGCAAAACAAAATGTTGAGCATTATCCATTAAAAAAAATACTACAGATTGGTTTATATTGTAGAAAAAAAATTGATATTTTAGGTAAATTGTAAATACTTGTAAAAAATATCCTTTTGGTAGGTATTATCAAAATTATTATTTCCCGAGTTCAATCAGTTAATATGTAATTGAATCTCTTATTTCAGAAACAACCTGTCACTTTTTGAGAGTTTTCAGGGGTTGAAAAAAACGTTTTGTAAGTATATCTGAACATTTTGAGTAATACTGTAGCTTGAGGTCGAAAGTTTTCCACTAATTTATAATAAACAAAGGCACTATAAATATTTACGAAATCAAAATTTCAAAAAATGGACGTTTTATTATTAAACTATTTTAAAATAATTTTATAAAAATATTGTTTATTTTGTGGCTTCCTTGTATCCTGTTTGCTTAATTCTTGATGTTTCAATAATATTTCCGTAAAAGGTTTGAATGGTTCCTCCATCCATTTAAGCAGAGTTTTCAAATTTTCTTTTTTGGCCTGTAGTATTGGCAGTGGCATTTAACAGCAGGCTTTCCATCATTAGTGTTTTTAGCACTGATTGTAGGCTGATCGTTGTTCATAATAAATACAGAATTAAGTACGTTTTTTCTGTAATAAAACAACTTTTTATAAGTAAAAATAACAAAAAACTATTGATCGTCGACACTATTACTGTTTTGATTTTTATAGGTCAAGTTAAAAGTGCAAAATGACAACTGACAATTTAGTGCAGAAGCAACTTAAGTCTGGAACTAAGGTGGTTCCAGAAATTAACGAATATTGTAATTTGTCATATAACTGAGGATGTTTACAGGACTTGGGTTCTTTCTGAATTAAACGTGTGTTACCTGTTACCCCCAAAAATACATGTTGGTGTGATAAACTCAATATAGCCAAAATGTGACTTAGGGTATTTCTGAAATAAGCGATTCAATTATAATATGCATGTACCTATTATACATCTGTTTTTAATTTAGACCAGTTTATTTATTATTGAGCTATTTCCTAGAATTAATAATTGGCGGCAAGAATGTGGGCACATATACAGGGTTGGAACGTCCAAGATTTCAGCATTATAAGGTAGAAAAGAATAAACTCTTCGAGTAAAGGGAACTGACAGAGAAATATTATATCCATAGTTGCCAGACTGATATGTCATTTTAAAACTTTTATGAGCGTTATTCTCTGTCTTTCGTGATAGGGTAGCAATAAAATATGTAGGCGGGACGCCCCACCCATAAATTATAATGTGCACGTGTGAATTGAATTATTATATTGTTATTGGTCTACGGACAATAAGCACTTACGTATTCTGTGCGTACGCAGTATCCTGAGAAGTTAAATGTTTGCGTTGGTATTTTAGGCGATTCCATAGTTGGGCCATTTTTTATAAACGGTTTCTTAAATGCCAACAAATATTTAACAAATAAAACAAACTGTTTACGGACATGAACATGAAAGCACGAAATTTAAATGATTTACGGGCCAGAATTGTACAAGTCCTAAATAATATTTCCTCCGAAGTGTTGGAAGTTAAAACGCGTAAGAACTGAGTTTTACGATAGACTAGGTTTTTGCGAAGCACAAAGGGGCGACATTTTTGAACCACTTATTCAATGGGCATTTTTTCTTTCATTCGTCTTATAACCGGGTTGATTTATATTTTTATTTTTTATAGAACTTCAATTTTATTTTCTTGCAGACCGGTTAGTTAAGGAATACAAAAATTTGAAAATAAATACAATTATGTTCTTACACTTCTTTTAAGTGTATGGGATAATTGTAAAGGTCAGAATTACGTAAGAATTTCGTTTCGTACAGCTAAGTCGATGTATACATAGTAGGTAATATCCCACTCCAAATTTATATTACGCGCATGTCTCATACGTTTCTAATACGTGCACAAGCGTGAAACAATGTGGCATCTAACTGTCTTTGTCTGTCCTTACTGGTGTCTTTTAACTTATTCTCTTCTACACATGTACCGCCAATAGGTATGTAAAGGTGCAATTTCCTAGGGTGTATAATTCCAAGTATGCTATATGTAGTGGATACATACTTGTCTTGTACATTAGTCTAAAAAATTGAAAAGTTATAAGTAATAACCAGACTGAATAAACGTTGTTTTAACCTTGAACGGCTGTCAAGTAAACACGAATGTCTATCTGTTCACCGGTTGTAAATCTTATGTTTTATTGGTGACATTTTTTTAGTATATTCGGGTATACGTGGTTAAAATAACTTATTTTTGTTCAAAAACCTTAATATATTTGAATACAGTGCAATTTTCGTTTAAATAATAATTATCTGTCAAAAAAAAGGCACACTGTACTTCGCCGATAACAGTGCAAAGGTGCCATGAACAGAAACTGTTCAGTCCCAGGAGCAACCGCGCCTCTTGGAAATTACGAATGAGGCAATCCATTCAGAAGAGCCATTCAAGGTTAAAACCACATTTATCCGAAGTCTGGTAATAACTGTAACCGTACCATGATGTCCATATAGAGATTGGTAGAAATATAAATTAAATACTGACTTTTGATGAGGTGAGTGTTTGATTAAGATACATTTAATATATATACATAATTTTAAATGTAAGAATCCAGGAAATGATCCATTGGCAAAAAAATAAATATCAAATATTACTCTTTTTAGTAATTGAGGAGCTTGCTGCAAGAACGATGCAGCTCCATTTTCAACGCGTGACGAGGTTAGCTGCTTATAATTTCGATAAAAATATTACGCGTTATGTAACGCAAATTCGACGCAGCTCAGCATATATGTACATATGTCAGTATGTATACTCCACGCACTGAGATGTGTGGAATTTGCGTTAAATAACGCCATAATACTTTTATCGAAATTATAAGCAACTAACCTCATCACGCGTTGAAAATGGAGCTGCATTGTTTTTGCAGCAGGCTCCTCAATTGATTATAAGTTTATTCATTAAAATAATGTAGATATTTAAAACTAGGTATTACTTTTGAAGAAACTATTACTTCAGCAAACATCAATTTCAGGAAGTTAAATTAGGATTTCTTCACGACAATTAAAAAAAACGACGTTTTTCACGAAACACTGAACTGCTACACTTTTCTGGACGCGCGTTTAGCCAACCAAGTTGGCATCTTCAGGAGAAGATTAAAACTCAGAGAAAAGTGTAGTAGTTCGGTGTTTCGTGGAAAACGTCCAGTTTTTTGTTTCTACGCCGAAGGTTCCAGTACCCACTCCAGGAGCACATGGCAATTACTTTTTACATTAAATTGAGTTGTGTTATTTTATTTTGTCTGATTCAAAAAAGCATGATCAGATTTTAATTGTTAGATAGTTTTTGTCGAGATCATATTACAAAGTGCATAATTAACCTTTTAATCTACTACGATCTAAGTAATTCCTTCCTAACATAATAGTCCAGTAAATAAGCCGGAAAATACTGTAAAATCTGGAAAAGTTGATAAGCAACTCCGATTTCAAAATTTTTTGTTTGTACGTGTTCTTTAGACCCTCAGGAACATTCATCACCACTAACATCTGACTTGCTATAACAAATGAAAAAATTATGGTAGTTTTCCCACCCCCAAAGCTTCCCCAATAGTAAAAGTGATAAAACATTTAAAAAATTCAAAATTTCACCTCGGAAATCGTCTCTCGGGGGTTTTCGAAGTCGCTGATTACGAATCCGCGGTCAAAAAATCGAGTGAGGATGGTTGCACCCCATTAAAACCACCCCAAATCTTTAAATTCAAAATTTCGCCTCGGAAATCGTCTCGGGGGTTTTCAGGGTCGCTGATTACGAATCCGCGGTCAAAAATCGAGTGAGGGTGGTTACACCCCATTAAAACCACCCCTAGAAGTGACAGAGATAAAAAAAAAATTCAAAATTTCAATTCGGAAATCGTCTCTCGGGGGTTTTTCGGGGTCGCCTTGGATTCGTAATCAGCGACCCAGAAAACCCTCGAGAGACGATTTCCGATGTGAAATTTTGAATTTTTAAAATGTTTTATCACTTTTACTATTGGGGAAGCTTTGGGAGCTTTGGGAAAACTACCATGTTTTTTTCATTTTTCATAGCAAGGCAGATGTTAGTGGTGATGAATGTTCCTGACCCTTGATACTCCAATTTTCACCTCTTCACGGATGATATCTTATGACATCATCGCTTAAATTCACCACCAAGAGCAATGCTTATTCATTACTAAATCCAAGTTTGGCGAATTTCATAGAAGAAAAGACGAATTTGGAAGCTTTTAAGAAGTTTATTGATGGTTCTTGGTATTAGCGCCTGAATACAACTACCGCTCACCGGACTCCGAAATAGCTTTCTTTATTTTCTTTATTATTAACCTTAATCTTAGACACTTTCCACACACCAAAACCATATTACTACAACCATATGCAATGCTGAGTGAGAAGGAAATATGATTTTAGACAGAGAAAGAAATGTATCCCAGTTGAAGGGAAGGATGAATTAATATTAGAATAAGCTCTTCGACCAATTATAGTTTCACATTCGAGTATCATCAGGCACTCTTTCTTTTTGTGTTATTCGGCTAAAGCAACATCGCAACGTGTTCATTTCGTTGTCGGCCATTGTTGTGTTGCCAGGTCAACTGTAACTGAATAGTACGCCTTTATAAAAATACTGTATTTATAAAAATACATTGATGTATGACCAATTAATTTAGGCTAGTTTTATTTTCAGACTGTGTTAGATGTAATAAAGTTTATATACTGTTGCCATATCGTGTGAAACGTTTTTTAAAAATTTTGAAATAGCTAATAGGAATTTTACCACCGCCTTATTTACCTCACTTCTGATTTGTTCGCCAACTGTCATATTTGGGTGTTGTCTATTTAAGAGAGAAATTCACTATCAATTCCACTTCATCCTGTAATCTATGTAGTAGCCTAAACAGTACTGTATGCCTAGGTTGCTACTTTAGTTATAAAAAAACACCTATTCAATGGGTTTTCTTGAGATATCTCCAATTTCATGATTATCATTTGTTTTATGGAAGAACCCCATCAGCCAATAAAGAACCAAACTACAGACTGCGATATGACAACCCTATTGGTGCGAGCCCATCTAGAAATTTAGATCATCCAAGACCATTTGACGAAGATGACTTCGACAGATCATTAAGCTGTCGTTCCTCCATGGGCAGATCAATAGGCACTATTCCCAATTACAATGGTAAGCTTGTGTAATTACCAAACACTGTATTTTCTGCAAGAAAGGAAATGTAAAATTGTAATGAAGTTGATTATTATGAAATGCAATAATACTTTTTTTTTTTTTTTTTGGTATACAAAAATATATACCAATTGGCCATCGATTGAGGTCCTTCAACTAGATGAAATGTATTTTATGATCTTTATGAGGCAATTTTGCCTTTTCTTTCTTGTCGTTGATTTTACTCAGGTACAAACTAATCAGTAAAATAAGTCATGACACATAAAAAACCTTCTTCAGTTTTTAGCAACAATTGGCATTTTTTTTATTAAGGTGAGACGTTATGTAAATCTGATGTTCATTAATTCTGTTAATCATTAAAGCATGACTAGCATTTCTCCTGTAATATAACTAAATATAAAAAAAGACTTGTAATATACAGTCATGAGGATAGTATGGACAGTAAATCATTTCTTCCAGAAGAAATAGTGTTAAATTCACATTTTTTAGCAATAGGAAAGCAGCATTTTACATTTTGTTTTTGTAAACAGGATTTCTTAATGCATGACAGAGCGCTTTATAAATAATGCATTTTTTTTTCTTTGCACATTATTTTTTTGCGTGTTGTACAGTAGTCTCGTCGTTACGAATGGTACCTAGGCCAGGTTATGGACTTAAATCGTCTACTTTACCCAGTAGAAATGGATATGTAAGTATTAGGTTAAGAGGATTGATATTGGATGGTTTTTAAAAAGTGTGCTTTCGTAGTGACGTATGTTTTAACCTGTTTTTATTTTGGTAGTAAATGAAAATGCATTCAAGATCTACGGAACGTACTAATTTTGAAAATCTTCTCAAAATCTGATTACTGTGCGCGAACAAAACACACATGTAAAACATGCGGTATTGTCTTGACTGTTTAAGATAGGCTTTATCTGTCCCGCTATTGTTTATATGTAATTATTGCTATACAGTTGTGAGTGCGCTGCGACATGTACCTAAGCCCGGCTATGGTTTGGCCCCACGTTCGCATACGTTCAGCTCCTCTGCTGGTAGTTCAGTTCCTCAAATTCCTGTAAGTTCCACCGGCTAGAACTGTGTTGCATTAATGTACTATATGTTCGGATAGTTTGCTACAATGACAGCATGTTTATAGGAAAAAAAGTTGTACAGTCAGGGTAAGATGAGTGATCAAAGCAAAGGCAATTGTGTAATTGTTTGACTTGTGACGGTATGAAATTTTTATGCATTAGGTAGAGTGAATCAAAATTTAGTGAAAATCTTGAGGGCAGTAAAAAGCAAACATATTATTGGGTAGTTTTATTCATATAGGATAAAATGTATTTAAAATGTTTGCCCAACACATCTAAATTTTAAGTAAATTAAAGAAATATAACCTAAAACAATCTAAGCTTGTAAACTTAATACAAACTAACCTAAAAAAGAGAAATGAGAAAATACCAGTATGCCAAAAAATTAACTTAAATTTCATAAAAGCAGTCATGTAAAGAAAAATGAAACAAAATGTTACCTTTGAAACTAGTGAAAATCTTGGGGGTATTAAAAAGCAAACAAATCTCATTGAGTAGTTTTATTTATATAGGATAAAATCTATTTAAAATTGTTGCCCAGCACGTCTAAATTTTAAGTAAATCAAACAGATATAACCTAAAACAACCTAAGCTTGTAAACTTAATACAACCTAACCTAAAAAACATAAATGTGAAAATAGCAATATGCAAAAAAAATTAACTTAAATTTCATAAAACCAACAAAAACAAAACAACATTTTACCTTTGTATATGAAACAGGTGGTCAAGCACTAAGCTACAGTCTTGATTTGGATGGGATATGGATCAGTTAATTGTTTATATGGAAAAAACATATGAGAACTTGAATGCTTATGTATGGATATGCCTGAATGCTGCTTCAGCTGTTATCTGAGTGAATTATTCTCTCAAAGTGTTGTTGTCTACTGGATAAATAGCTAATTCATCTTTGTGAAGGGCTTGTCTCTTTCTCTTTCTTGGGTTTTATGAGACAGTTCATTTTTTTGTGCCAGACACTCACACTCTTTTCTTCAAACATCAAAGTGTAGCTAAATTGTTTTATACAGATTGTTTATACTGTCCATCTGTAAAAGTTGGTGTCTGCCCAGGTACTCAGGAATTTGAATAATATATTACTTGTATTGTAGGCAACCCTAAGTAAAGATATCATTAGTAATGACATATTTATATTAAAATTGGTCAAAAGCATGTAGATATTACGGTTTTAATTTTTTTTTACATAAAACAAAGGAAATGTTCTGGAAACATTCCCTTGGACATCTTTAATGAGATAATACTTGTAATGTTATTGGCCTCTTAAATATAATGAGAATAACTTTTATTTGAATTCAAGTTTGATTTTTTATGAAGACAATTTAGTTTTTGCCTTAACCAGGAACTTCTCTAGATATAAAGAATATCAAGAGAAGTTCCTGGTTCCTTTTCCCAGATAACTCTAAAAAAATAAATTAAAAAAAAAAGCATTTACACTCCATTATATACAATTATATTTTACTTTGAGACTCACATGCCCTCTAAATTTGACAGTAAACCGTTGTCTTTGCCTTGCTCATTTTTTATGAAAAAACCAAATGACATTTTAGCGTCATACTCTGACTTTTGTGCCTAATTGACAAGTATCTAACCCTTCGCTTATTTGTAATTTATTCATTAGATGAGCATATAAAGTTTCATCCTATTTTGTTTAATTAAATGGAAAAGGTGTTTTTATAATTTTGGCAAATTATATATGCAGCATTGTTGTTTTATTTATATTTTCAATTTCTGTTAAAACATATCAATCAATTATGAATATTAAAGAAATAAATGATATCAGAAAACTGTATATCTAAATCTCTCCTTCCACCTTTTATTTAGAAGTTTTATATACATTTACATAAAGAATATTTATTGAGTTATAATTATTTAAATACAATAAATTATATAAGTAACGTGAATTTCGTCGAAAATCGATTTTATAGATCGTTTTCTAAAATAATAATTGAGGTGGCTAATACAATAGTTTCAGTTTTAAATGCCAAATAGTGTTTGGAATCGGTGAAAAGATTGACCCAATTTTTGTTGTCCTCCAGAATAGAATATACTTTTTTGTCCTACTCCAGAATAGAATATTTAAGTAAAAATAGGGATTATCAAAATTTTTTCACTTCATGTTTTATGTTTAAACATTTTTATAAACAGTAGTTTACTGTTTCAATTCAAGGTATCTAAACTGTTAATAGATACCTTAGAATTCAGAAGTTTGTTAGAAGCATGACATTTTTTAGCTCTCAAATTCATTTTAAAACAACAGATTTAGATTTGAAAAATATAAAAAAAATATGTACAAATGTTGCCATTTTTTCAAAATTGTTGTCAAATTTTCCCCCATAGCTTGGTGAAAGCTTTTCAAAATATTCTTTTAGTCAGTGTTTTGACGATTATTTATATGGATTGTTTTATTTAGACAATGTGGACAAAACAGGACATCCTATTGAGAAGTTTTTGTTGAATTTATTTTGCTATAAATTACACCAGTGCATACATTTACAATATTTGCAATAAAATAAAATTGTAACTTATACAAATAATAAAAGAGAGTCAGTGTGATTTTACTCTACCCTCATACATACATTGCCTTTTGAGACTTTGAATTTCCAACCACCCACCCCACAACTCATTCTAAAAATATATTGGAGGCACTCTAAAACTAAGAGAAGTATGTAACCCTATGAAGTCTTGTTGTAGTATGACATATGTATGTATTATCAAAATTATCTATAAGTTCTGACATCTAGGTAATTGATGGTTAACATTACTAAAAACCAGAGTTGGAAAAAACCTTGGGTCTTTCTTTCTAAACACTTCTGACAAGGTGGATTAAACCTTACCCGTTTTGTTGCGAGTTGTGTTGTGATGATGAGACATGGTATAAACTTTAAACCCTTGACACATTTCTGCTAAAAACACGTGTTAATCCCTATATGTTTACAACGCCACTAGAGTAGTCACTCGTGTTTTATGTTATCAAGAAACTAATGTCACCAAATCAATAATTCTTTAATTCTAAATATCAAGTACATATTACAATATTTATATAGGTACATTATTTTCAAGAGTGGGTTTTTAACATTCCTAAAGTTAATATTTTTTTGCATACTGAATCTTAATTTAATTTTAAAAAGTGATACTTTAGTGACAAATTTAGCATGTTGTGCATGTACATACATGTGTAAAATATTAGATTAACAAATCTAAAATATACTGGCAATTGAGACTCTGACAGTCTAGTTTCTAGAAAGATTTGGTAAAAATGTCTTCAACTGAGTAGATATATTAAAGATGGCATAGTAAGGTTAATATAAAATAATTTTGAATGTATTCTTCATTAACAATCACACATTAAACTATACTCATTTGAATAAAAACTGCAACACCCATTATTAGTTAAGCAATTTATTTGAAAATTTTCACATAAGATGTACTTCAATATAACTAGGAAATTATCAAAGATTCAACAAAAAAAAAATGTTAACTTTACCTTGGTATTTATTTGATTTTCATGTGAAAAATGCATCTTTTGAATCAGTTATTCTTAAACACAAATAAATTCTTGTCAGTCCTGCTTTTACATTTATGTAGTAAACATTATTTAAGATGCCTAAAATTCTACAAATCCAGAAGTGATTTTGAATGTGGCTGAATTGTTGATATGAGGGAGGCCAGATAATAAAATCTGGAAGGTGTAATGAAGGAATGTACTGGGTATAAGAATGGCATTATGTGGTCTTTAGCAACGAGTCCCAATTTTATTTGTGGGCTCATGATGGACGCGTGAGGAAGGGTGAGACGTTTTTGTGGGGAATGCGAGAATTTTACAAGTAGCTGTTGTAAATACATATTGCCTTTAGATGTGGAGTGATGGTTTGGGGTGCAATATATTTTGGTACTAGGTCACCTTTGGGTTTTCTTCGGCGCAATTTGCTATGCATAATCAATCACAATTTTTTTGTTATATTGAAGTACATCTTATGTGAAAATTTCAAATAAATTGTTTAATTAATATTGGGTGTTGTGATTTTTATTCAAATCAGTATATATTGTACAATATTTCATTATGATGGAAAGCCATTGTGAGATTTTGACCTCTGTAATTCCTTGCTTAAGTTGGCTTTTTGATTGATTGTGATAATTAATAATTACCATGATAACTGCCATAATATTATATTCAAAAAAATAAATCAAATATATTCAAAAGTTTTTCACATACCACAGATTTTTTTACCATATTTATATATCCGATATCCTAGTTTGTGTTTTTCTGTTTTTTATGAATCGGTATTATTAAACTATTAATATGTTTGTAATTCTAATGATTAATAGAAATAGTACATAAATGAGATCTATTTTTAAAATAAATATTGCAGTTCTTTTTTTGTGTTGTTCATTTTTGTTTTTTATTTTTTATTTTTTTCATAATCGCATGTTGTAATCCGTGTGTGTTTTATGTTTGTGAGGAATGATTTTTGTCGTATGGGTGTTTAATAACTAATTGATTATTCACAGGGTGATTATTCGTTTAGTGGAATGGGTGCTAAAACTCATAGTACTGACTTCAGTTGTGGGAAATCTGATAGTAAGTATCATTACTTATCATACAATAATGGTAGATTTTTTAGTAGAAAAAGCTTTTATTGCTTTTTGAGAAAAGTAGTAGAATTTCCTTGCAAAAATAAATCTATCTAGCCTAAACTAAATTCTATTTTTGTCATTTAAACCTTAAATGAAACCGTAGGTAAGTTACATGTTAAACTGTAGTTATTCAACTTGAATTTTTTTGGGGTTGTTTTACAATTAGATTAAGTATTAAATACAGAAAATTTTTTGTGATGAAGTCTATTTGAACCAAAATGTATACATAACAAAATGTATATTAAACTGTCCTCTATTGATGTGGTGATTATTAAAGCTGACATACGGCGACGCGATACATAGGCAACTCGAATACCATGTGATGGAGGTTGCCTAAATTTGATTTGATTGCAGTAATGCAGCCCGTGTTAGCTAGTGCTGTTGTACAACCTCTGCTTTATGCACTATGTTGAATAGTTGGTTATCATTTCATAATAAAATATGGAAATAGTGCGAAAGTCTACTTACTTTTGTGTATTACATTTATGCTGCGTATGCCTCTGTGGCACGTCCCGTTTCTGCCAGCTTTAGTGATGTTATTTCCAAGAAAAAAATAATAAATACATTTATTTTAATTTTGGTAACACATTGTGGCTAGTTCATTGTACAACCTAGTCTATAAAGTATCAAGGTATTATGCTACCAGTTAAATTCACTTTTTACAGACAGGATAGTAGTTACGACTCTCAAGGATAATTTATACTTCAACATGTTTTATTTAGGACTTCTCAGTATTGCTTTCCTTCATGCAAAAAATTTAAATGCGACAAACTAAACTACCAACCACTGCTTTTTTTGCTACTTTTTCGTTATGAGCCCCAACTGCTTATTTTTCTCATATGGTTTTAAAAGCTTGCATGTGAAATTGGCGAATGATGTAGGTTAGTTTTTTTTAAAGGCCCTTAAAAGATGACAGACCTTTCAGTTAACAACCTTAACTTTTATCGTAACAGTTTTATATTTTTTGTATGTCCATGAGCGAGTATGTAAAATTAATACCTTTTCTTTAGTTTCCACTGGATCCATCACAGATGTTGAAAGACGTGCCCTGGTATGTAAATAACGCTTTCATAACTTGGTTTGTATGCTACACAAAATGCTCATTTTTGTTCTTATTTTTTTTCAGTAACTCTGCTTGATTTTTTTTATTTAACACAATAACCTCCTCACCTGTTCTTCATCTTGCTATCAAATTATGACATCAAAATAAGAAATTTTATTTGAAAACGTTAAACTGAAAGTCATTTATTTTGCAATTTATACACTAAATTTCCTTCTACTTTTTATCTAGTTTTTACTGTTATAAAATAATTTTCGCTCTTCTTCTATGGTTCCTAATAATGACAATTAATTATTGGTGTATTGGTGTGGTTTATATTTTTGTATATGTATATTATTACTTCTTATATTTCATATCACATTCTATAGAAAGTATATAAAAATATACACATATTATCTATTATAAGAGAATACATTTATACGATTTATGTACGTAGGAGCAAAAATGGTTTGCTTTAATACTTGATACATTATGGTACAATTGAGATTGGTTATATTTGACAACCATTATTCATGATCCTGTATAACATTCTCCTTATTACTAAGATGAAATTTTCAACATAGAATTTGGAAATGTTATAAATTATAAAATAAGTCCTCTTTTACACACTAATAATATATTTCACTGGATATGAAGGTGCTTCTAATAATTTTTGCTATGCTTAGATGCATAAATATTAATTCACGTTATTAATTTTGTTTGAAGTTAGACTATTGTAAAAGTACACATTCAAGTTTGGTTACTAAAAAATGAAAGTTAATGGTATATGATGTCATAAACAGTAAGAAATTATTTTTCTGGCGCAAGTTGTATTTTAAGAGTAAATTCAGAATTTCAGTTTTTATCATTCTTCATTTCCGAAATAAGAGGAGGGTGCCACTTTACAGATGCCCTGTATAATAGGACTATATGTATATTTGCCCTCATTATTTAGTATTACAAGCAATGAAGCCTCCTCTCATTTCATCTTGAATATGAGTGGCTCTTGTTTGCAGGCTTAGAATTGCAATGGCATTTCATAATTGGTTCATGTTCAAGCATGACTATTCTAATTGAGCTGCTTTACAAACTTGAGAAAGAACATAAAATCTGGATTTCATCTTTTGCTCTATTTCTGGCTCTACCCTTCTGGTCCTAAATATATATGTGGATATTATTTTGAGAAAAGAAAAACAACAATGAATAGCTGTTTCTTTATATTTTATGCCATGATGCTTACTTAATGATCCTTTACATCTATTTTTTAGCAGTCTTGGTCATCAGTCTTATAAAATTATGATTCTAAAATTACACTTGCTTTAGAATTTATGAGGCCTGACGAAAGGAAAAAACAATTATAAATAATTTAGCAGTACATTATTTGTAAGATATTTTTATTTTAATATTTCACAAATACAGCAAATGTCAAAAATGAAAATAATGGGATGTGATAGGTTATATAAGATGTCAGGGCTGTGATGCAATATTAACTGATGAATTACGTTTTCATATTAGAATTCAGACATGCCAATATCAACAACGTACACAGGGGGGCTAGGCCGGTATCCGGGAGGGTACGCATCACAAGTGCGACGATCCCTTCCCAACATGGCTCACACGATGCTGATAAACGAACCGGCCAAGATATACCCATACCATCTACTTGTGATCACTAATTACCGACTGCCAGCTGATGTCGATAGGTGTAATTTAGAGGTAAATATCAGAATATTGCTTTAAACATGCATTCACACTTTCATAACATAACATCCAAAAAAAAAACGTCATCAAAGTTGGCCGAGAAAAAAAGATGTATTTCTATTCTTAATCGAATTTATAACCTTATTTACTTGTCAAGACTGTCATATCATATGACAGCAATTGTTTATTTTACAAATTCTGACAGTCACTGGTCAAAAGTTTGACACAACCGACAAGCTTAGACATGACCGCCATTTCCACTTCTCTCGTTCATAGCCAGAGTTGATGTTTTTTTGGATGTCTATACATACATATATGTATGTAACAATTAATTGTAAAGTCAAACATGAGTACAATGAAAATACTAGGAGAGTCATACTCTTATGCTTGCTTGTAAATAATAATGGTCTTAAAAAAAAACAAAAACATCCATTTTTATGTGGTGATATAAATTAATGTATAAATGTTTATACCGGTTAGGAAAGTGCAAGATTTCAGAGCATTAATAAATAAGAAAAGAATAAACTTTGACAGATAGAGGAACTGACAGAGAAATATTATATCCATAGTTGCCAGACTGACATGTCATTTTAAAACTTTATGGGCGGTATTCTCTGTCTTTCGTGATAGGGTAGCAATAAAATATGTAGGCGGGACGCCCCGCCCATAAATTATAATGCGCACGTGTGAATTGAATTATTACATCGTTATTGGTCTACGGAAAAAAAGCACTTGAGTATTCCTTGCGTACGCAGTTGGTATTTTAGGCCATTCCATCGTTGTGCCATTTTTTATAAACGGTTTCTTAAATGTAAACAAATATTTAACAAATAAAACAAACTGTTTACGGACATGAACATGAAAGACCACAAAAAAATGATTTACGGGCCAGAATTGTACAAGTCCTAAATTGTTACGCTTAAGAAATGTTAGAACGCCTAAGAACTGAGTTTTACGATAGACTAGTGTTTTGCGAAGAACAAAGGGGCGACATTTTGAACCACTTATTCAATAGGCATTTTTTATTCTTTTCGTCTTATAACCGGGTTGATTTATATTTATATCTTTTTTATTTTTTATAGAACTTCAATTTTATTTTCTTGCAGACCGGTCAGTTAAGGAATACAATAAAAGTTAGTTAAGGTCAGTTAAGGAATACAAAGGATAATTTTAAGTCAGAATTACGTAAGAATTTTGTTTCATACAGCTAAGTCGATGTACACACTCATTGTTGCGAAAAAGTACTGAGTCCGACTCACTCAAATTCATTAGGTGATGGGCGGTGTCTCTCCACCTCCACATTCCAGTTTCTGTTAACGCGCAGGTAACGTTTTACATCATACGTTTCTAATACGTACACAAGCGTGAAACACTGGTGCATCTAACTGTCTTTGTCTGTCCTTACTGGTGTCTTTTAACTTATTCTCTTCTACACATGTATCGCCAATATGTAATGGTGCAATTTCCTATGGGGTATGTTTTTTATTGTGCAAACATCTAATTAGCTATTGATCAGTGGTATTAATATAATGATAAGTCCGTGTGCCACAGATCAATATTGTGAATTAAACGATACAAACTATAGTTAGATTTTGGATGGGTTACCAAGATGTGCTTGATTAAAGTAAGTCGAGTAATGACATTTAGTGAACGGTAGCAGAGGGTGACAAAATTATCCATCCACTATCCATGCAGTGCAGTTAGTCAATCCACTAAGTCAATTATATTAGGCCATGGACGAAATTTTATTAGATGTTAGATAAACAAGTTAGATGCATGAATAATAAACTTTATCTTCGTGAAAACAATCTCTAAAAATGTTTTTGACAAAATGGACTTAATGCAAATTCCTTCAGGTTCTTAGTATTTAATCCAGACCACCTGAACTGTAATGTTTTTTTTTATTGTTCTCCATACTATTTGTGGAGCTTATACAGGATTTCTGGAATTTTTTTTAAAGATTTCGGTTAAAATAAGAAAAAAAGTTCCTATGAACATGTGTCTGGAAATCTTTCCTAGGGAAGCTATAGCCTCCCGATGGTGACGCCCAAAAGGTATTTTTTCAATTATTTTGGGAGTAAGTTTTTGAATATGTTTTATGAAGATTCCATTTTCCTCATCTATTTTCTTAAAAAAATGTCTTGTGTTAATTTCATATGATATACCATTTTAGAGAAAAATGGAGGTTTTCTAAACCACTCGTCGACTTTAATTCCAGTCAAAATTGTGTAGGCTGTGAAAAACAAACAGGCAACTAACAGTGTCTATAACAGATCTGTCAAGCTAATTTGCAATTTCTTTTAGTTATTTTGATTGTGATTACTTTTTCAAAAATGGGAAAAGGACATTATCTTCAGGGGACTCTAGTTCCCTTGGGAAGCATTTCCCGACACGTGTCCCCCAGAAATGTTTTCTTTTTTTGAACAAAAGAATCACCCCTCAAAATCTTTAATGGTTTTTTTCGGACACCCTGTATAATTAGTTCTATATGATTTGATCACTCGCAAATATATCAAAACATATTTGTTTCCAGTATGGCAAATGTGCGTTTGCCAACACTGTATTTTCATCCAGGATATTCACTTGTCAACTTATTTGTGAAAATGTGCATAAAAATCTAAGATTTTGTATTTGTGTTTTACAATTTCAGAGACACCTTTCGGATCAAGAATTCAAGCACTTTTCCAAGTTTCAAGGACAGACTTCTACAGATTACCACAGTGGCGCAGAAATGAATTGAAGCGCAGGGTCCGCCTCTTCTAACTTCACTTAATAAATTTAAATATTAGCTCTATATCTGTTGCTTTGCTCTCATTGCTAGGCAACAAAAATATTACAAGAAGTACACCCACTCAGAGGCTTTTCTTTCGGATATAATAGCTTTTCGCGAGAAGGCGCAATAGAAATTGTGTTTGTCATAAAACGCTCCACAGTTCCTTAAAAGTTTTAGTCTTTTTTTTTATTTTGTATATTTTATGTTTTTGACTGGAAAAGTTTTGCCATAGGGTAAGTATGTTTTATGACAAGCAATACGAGATGCATTATGTTAAAATTCAAATTCAAAGATACAGTCATGGAATCGTTAGTTAACTGTAATGTTAATTTTTAATTTAACAGCTATAGTAGTGGTTAAAAAAGATATTTTTCTACTATCTTATTTTAAAAATGCAGTTTGTGGAATTTTTATTAAAATTAGTAACGTTTTATTGTAACATAGATGTTGAAGCGAAGGAAGTAATATAATCTGTGAAGTGGCTATTATCAGATATTTTTCTTAGCATATAAGTGGAACATAGATTTAAGGAGGATAATAAGAAATGAATTTTTAAACTGGCATTATATAGATTGCTTTAATAGAAATATTGCTTTTTTGGGCTAGTCGTAATTCTTTTGGTACAATTAGTGCTGATATGGTGTATATTTTTATATTTATTTTAAAATGTTTAGGGGTTGTAATCAATTGTGATTTAAAAGAAAAAACAGCTATCTCAGCCATTGCTATGCTTAAGATTTTGACTTATAATTTAACAGTTCAAACCGCCTAAAAATGGAGTATAATGATCCAGCCACAATTTTAAATTCAATTATCATTCTCTGTAGTGAATTTTAAAAGTTATTGTAAATTGTTTTACTTCCTCATTTGCAATATTTTAATATATTTTAATTGTTATAGATATTTATTTATTCAATTTTAAGTAACTATTTCAGGCCTTAGGTTCTTAGATTTGTTAAGCACAGCTCCAAATAAATATTATGAAATTATAACTGTTTTCTTACTAATTAAAACCTGACCTTCATCGTACTGTGTAATAGTCAATTATCATTTTTCTTATACAATTTTCCACATTTTATCTTGTACTTGTTTGTAATTTTAAATCTGATTTCGGTTTTGATTCCCGAGAGAAAATTTTCCAAAATCTGCCAGTAAATTTTGCAGTCGATGGTTCAAGGTCACATTTGTTGCAAAAATGTGCAAAGATCTATTTTTATATACTTCATACAAAATAAAAACCGATGCATGCCATCAAACACATGTTTAAGTTTTAGAGCGCACTGATGCCAGATTGTTATAGAATTAGAACTCCAAAGAATGTTATAGAATTATTCATAAAAGTATTTAAAAATAATTTTGACTAGCATATGGATGGATTCTTTGTGTTATGTACAAATCTCAAGTAATATAAGACTTCCGATCTAAGGAGACCGAAATCACAACCTCTATAGAGGAAGTTGTGATTTAATACACGCAAACCGGCGCAGTAAGCTACTGCTCCGGAAAGGCTACTGCGGCGGCTTTCAAAATTCGACCCGCTTCTGCTAGTGTGAAACCTCGGAGGTTCGGTCTCCTTATATTCTAGTCTTCTTGACTATAATGTTAGATCACAGACTACCTTAGCCTGTCCTCTGTGAGTTAGGTGGTCAAATGGTGTGAAATTCTGGCAATATGGTGGTCCTCCAACACAAATTTTAAATTCAGTCAACTGCAAAATTCCAGTGGTTTGGTAATGCTAATCTCAGCTTTGGGTGTAAAGAGAGGAACTAAAGTCAGTGTATCTCAAAACATAAAGGGCCTTCTTTTGGCGTGTACCTTTTGGTGTAGACAAAAAAATATATATACACATATCATATGTGAAATGAATTTTCCTCCTGAAGTGTGAAAAGAGATGTTCATTAAATGAGATAAATGCAGACGTTACCGTAACATTACACAAATAAGAGCAAACTGGCCCTACTCCAGTTTATGACATCTACAGTGCGGGGGCTGGGTTCTCATTGAAATAAGGAAGGTATAAAATCGCTTACAAATGCGAATCACTCCAGCACATAATCACTGACCCATCCGCTGAGTGGGACATGTCTTATAGGTGTGTTATGGAATTACATCTGTCTTATTCCATCCTTCAGTTGTCTTACTTCCTTCCCTTTTTCCTGGCTGACTACTAATTTCATAACACATACAGTACACTTTTTGCTTTATGTGATGGCTGATGGATTAACATTGTTCAGTGAAAATCCCAGTTCGTAATTGAAGATACTATTTCTGCAAAAACTTGCATATACAGGATAATACTTTCTACATCTTAAGGTATATGACAAAACGTTTCTGCGCATATACTCCTCCCGTAAAGCCCCACTTGTGTCGTATCGTGCGTCCGCATGCCCAATTTGTGTTGAAGCGGTCGACAGCGGACCATCTGCATAGTCTTATTTCACAGCTCCTTCCCTTCCACAAAGATTTTTTTTTAGCTAGTAATATTTGCTACACCTATGTCAACATGGGCCAACCCTGTATATACAAATGTAAAAGACGCATTAAATTCATTCATCATTGATGGAAGCACCAGTATCTGCAAGGTGTTTCCATCCTTTTCGTATACCATAAGTATATACAGTATTACAGTATACATATAAGTTTATACTGTATTCAGAATTGGAGAGATATAAAGCATATTTTTCCGACAGTTTTACTGCCAATATTCAGTCTTCTTATCAATCACTTGGCGTTATTTCTAACGGCGCTGTTATAATTGTTGTCAACCACGATTTTCCTTTTTAATAATCCCAGTTTCCGATCGGCTAGAGCTGTTAACAGCGGTGTTGTAAATAACGCCAAAGGCACAAACGCCAAGGCAGTACCAAGAAGTATTACAGACCAATGGTGTTGCTTTGATTTGAATTGTATGTGAACAGAGTATTTTGAGTGTTTTAACCAAAAGACTAGAACTAAGGAGACCGAACTGCGGCTTTTCGCTGTATAACGCGACGGGCTCGAATATGTCCGCCTCCAGAGGCGCTGTAAACAGTTGTGTACCATGGTTGCCACGGCATACAAATAGAAATCTATATGTATACAGTGGTTCTGTACTAATCTGTGTGCGTTAGAGGTTAGAGTCCGTGTGATTAGGTTATGTGAATGTCTACATTACATCTGAAGAGTGCGAATACATGTGGCAGACGCTCGATATTTTTCGTTAATTTGTTGTTGTTTTTGCAATTACAAATTTTCGTAATTATCATTATGAAAATGAACTCAAAATATTTCATGTTACGTGCTACAACGTTAACAATACAACAAAAGAAAATATTTCATTTCATAGATACATCAATAATTTGAAATAATGTCAGGTTATTCTGACGCTTCGGAACGCTTCTTGTGTCACACAATGCAACACAGCACTTTCGAACAATATTTATTTAACATCTATTAAAGCCAAACGGCATGTAAGCATACTATGACATTTGTGAAGTGTCATTAGTGACAGCTGACAGTTATTAAGTTTTATAGTTTACATACTTATGGTGGGTTCATGCAGAAATTTTTAGTAATAAGAATAAGAATAGTGACGTCGAGTACATTAATGTTTACAGCGCCTTCTGGAGGCGGACAAATTTGAGCCCATGATACTGAACGAGTTCGGTCTCCTTAGTTCTAGTCTTCTTGGTTTTAACCCAGTAGAATTAAATTTTTATTGCTACAAAATAAAACAACATGATTGATATTATGTACACATTGATATTATGTACATACTTGAAAATAGTTGTATTATCATATTAAACCACTAAATTAAACCGGTTTTCAGCCAAATCAAGAATATAATTTTGCCACTCCAGAATGGTCATACACAACGTATAAACCCACCTTAATGTGCTCGTTCAGCCTTGGAACAAAAATAAAATTGGCTGTATTACCACAGATTTAATCTGTGGTATTCAGAGATTACATCTCTGGTGGTATTACTTCTAAGTTCCTATCTTTGAATACGTGTGACAGATAGCCAAGAAGTCTAGAACTAAGGAGACCGAATTGCGGCTTTTCGCTGTATAACGCGACGAGCTCGAATATGTCCGCCTCCAGAGGCGCTGTAAACAGTTGTGTACTCTGGTTGCTACGGTATATAAACAGATATCTATACCGTGGTTCTGTACTAATCTGTGTGCATTAGAGGTTAGAGTCCGTGTGAATGTCCGTGGTGCGAATACATTTGACAGACACTCGATATTTTTCGTTAATTTGTTGTTGTTGAATATTATATTGAATCTACACAAGTAATGTCTTTGCAATTACAAATTTTCACAATGATCAATATGAAAATGTACTCAAAATATTTCATGTTACGTGCTTCAACGTTAACAATACAATAAAGGAAAATATTTCGTTCCATACATACATCAGTAATTTGAAATAATGTCCGGTTATTCGGACCGCTTCTTAAATCACACAATGCAACACAGCACTTTTGAACCATATTTATTTTTGTATCTATTTTTGTTAAACCAATGCCAAACGGCATGTAAGCACCCGCTTTGACAGCTTAATGATAAACGTCATATAAAACCATAGCATGGTTTTCTATGATAAACATTTACATGTGGACCGCTGACCGCTGCTCATCACGTGACTCGAGTACATTACTGTTTACCGCGCCTCCTGGAGGCGGACAGATTTGATCCCTTGGTACCGAACGAGTTCGGTCTCCTTAGTTCTAGTCTTCTTGCAGATAGCACATATTTCTTAAATGTAAAATGACATATTAGGTTTGTCCCAACAGAACATTTATGAACCGTTCTTGAAGGAGTAATTAATTATTTTGTGCGCATGTGTCATCTTTTTTGTGATGGAACAGCGGCTCCTGCCACCAGTACAGTATAATGAACATGATCTTAAATCTATCTTCTTAAAATATTAACAGTTTATTTAAATATTTGGTGATTGCTAGTAAATATTCGTTTGTGTTTTGTCTTATCATATAGTTAGGTTATCATAGGTTGATGTCTAAGCCAAAGTAATTCAGGTCAACAGTTTAGTTTCTCTTCATTTGATTCGCTTGACAAATAATCGATATTTGGACACTCATTTTAAATACATAAATATAATAAAATCACACCTAACCAAATAATTATACACCAAAATCTTTATGAAATTCTTTTATCGCCTGTCAGACCCATGCTCAGGATTTATTACACTGTTCGAAGTCGTTGCCACTACGCAAGGAACTATAAAGTAGTCCCTTGCAGTTCCATCTTCGAGCCAGGAACTAATTTGTGCACACTCCGTATGGTACTGAACTGATTCTAGTAGATGTTGGGACAAACCTATAATGTACATCAAGTAAGTATAGTCTATTCAATATTTGAAATGTAAGACTAGGCGCGCACGAACTATTTCTCACTCGGCCGATTTATTAATCGGTGACCAACAACAATACATATAAATGTAAAAGTGCACATGAACAACTGGAAAATCGGCCAATTAAAAAAATGTATTGTTGGTCACCGATTAATAAATCGGCCGAGCGAAAAGTCGTTCGTGCACGTCTAGCCTAACTCTAGTCTCCCGGCGACACATCGTCTACTAATAAAAAAGTTTTATTTAATTTCCCCTACATCCCACCAAGTTTACTATGCTGTCGCTGAGACTGCCTTGTGTAGTTGAATTATTTCTGTCTGTCTGTCGCTAGTGTTGCACTTATGCGTTGTGTTGTTTATGTAAATCGCCATTTTTGCATGGTGTCCCGTTTGGAAAAGCTGAAGTAGATCAACCAACAAAGCCATTTACAGCTTTTCTATGGAAATAATCTTGGCAAATTTACCAGAACATAAGAAATGATAAAAAAAGGTGTACATTTTACGTCATTTATTCATGAATCCTTATTTTTATCCATTGTTTACCTACCTGCTTTTAGAGATTTTGTTTTTTACATTCTGTGTGACATTCTTTTTTCTTCTTTTATGCCAAATACCTAAAGTAATTTAATAATCTCTTTCTTACATCCATTCTTATGTCCGTGAAATGTGATAATTATGTAAAAATGTATTAATGGCCAGCTGTGTACTGTAAATATAAACTGCAATATTTTAAATTGTGGTGTCCTGTGTCGCGGCGACTGTAAATAGAAAACTAAATAAAAGTAATAGTAAAGCTCTGAAGACCAGGCTTAACGCTTACGCTCTCTCGATCACGCTCCCATTCGATCCGTCAACAAAAATATTTTACTAGAGCGTAATTGGACTTGTCCTGACCTACCCTGTAGTCACGGTATACAATTACGGATATATATATAGC
>JAPWTK010001516.1:0-29718 GCA_029963805.1 Aromia moschata
TAGGGCCCTTAGGCTTTGTACACATGTTAATTAACAGTGCAATTTTCTTATTTTATCATATTTATTATTCTTCCAAAATTTGACGCCCTAAAAGTATTTAGGATATATCTTCCCTGGGACCAAAAAATCTGGAACTCTTCTCGTCACGCCAAAGCAATCGACTTATAAAATCGATACCTTATTTCTAACATGACGTAGTTATCCCACATTTTATTGAAATTTGGTTTATGGTGAGTTTCCAGTCACTCCTCCATAATATGAACTTCAGGTTTATTTATAAGTCTAGTCAAAACATTCCCAAAAATTACGCATTTTGGCGTCTGAGAAGTATATACTTCAGGAAAAAAGATTGCAATTATATAGGATTATAAGGCTAATTTATTCTCATATGATTTTTATAACAATTTCACATTTTCTTATTATTTCTGGCGGCACCCTAGCTTTTGGGAACGCTAACCTAGAGCATACAACAGCAGATCCGGTCCCAACATTAAAATCCCCCCCCAAAGAAATTGAAAATGAACCGTAAATCTCAAAGAATGTTTACTTGCAGAAGATTGTTACTTAACACACGATTAATCCCGGTTATCAATATTTTTCCTTTTTTAAAATAAATTGGTTTTATTTCGTCCCTCAGAGATTTTCCACCCTCAAAAAAGGTTCTGGAAATCTCGAATTATCAGAGGATCAATATTAATGAAAGAAACATCCAGTGATAAAAAAAAGGGTTCACTGAGCTTTTTAATATAAAAATTAAATGGCTAAACAAAAATAATCAAAAGCAGAAGTCGTTGAAAAAATAAAACTGGCAATAGCGTCAACGAAAAGAAGGTATTACAAGTTTAAGTTCTCAAATGATGTGCTGAGGATATTAGTACGATAGCCATATTCTTAAGGTTGTACTGATATTAATATCATGGAGACATCCAAAAAAACGTCATCAACTCTCATTATGAACGAGAGAGATAGAAATAGCAGTCATGTCTGGCTAGTGACTGTCACAATTTGTAAAATAAACAAAAACTGTCATATGATGTGACAGTTTTGACAAGTAAATAAGGTTATAAATTCGAATAAGGATAGAAATACGTCTTTTTTCTTGGACAACTTTGATGACGTTTTTTTGGATGTCTCTATATGATATTATTAAAATAACAGGTTATTTTTCATATTTGTTTGATAGTTATATCGGCATTCGTATTTATATTTGTATCGTTTACTTCATGAGATATACGAAGGTAAATCAAGTAGAAACGAGACATTTGTTTAAAGATTTATTTTTTTCCAGCGGATCGCTGGTTTCTTATTCTGTTAAATTAAAGAAGTTGGTCGTGTCAGTAGCATGGGCCAAGCTCCTCACCGCCATTGTCGTGGTTAAATCGTTGACCTCTCAGAGATTCTTTGAGTGGCCCGAACAGATGAAAATGCAGAACAATAAATTAGAGCTATGGGAGGGTGTTCAAGTGGTGTCCAGCTCTATTGTCATTGCTTTTATTATGCAGAAAATAGTCGGCATAATAAAAAGCGGTGAACCATATTCTCCAACGAAGTAAGAGTCGGCTGTGTTGGTTCAGGAATACCAGGACATTATGCTACAAGATTTACATAACACTTTGCACGTAACATGCAGAAACTCTCAAGGTCCATAAGGGTCCATAACAATAACCAACGGTCATAAACATCACCGCCTGTTTTTGACAGTTCAGATTGGTGGAGGGTATCCAACACCACCCTCATTAATGTGTTGCCATTACTGTCTATTACTAGCTATTAACAGTGGGCGTGTACTATTTTTGGAGGTCTTGCGTTGATGTCTGAATTTTTAATGCACGCTACTAAGCTGCTATGTACAGTTGTTAGTACCGTTGTGCGATCTGGGAACTAATCTCTGTAACATATTTGTTCCAGAACCTACGAAATGGTTGTTTATCGAGTACATTCTGGGGTACATCACAGCCTTAGCATTAAAGTAATTCGAACATAAACTGAGTTCCCAGGGGCTTACCCTCTTTTTTATTTTTATGTTTCACACTATTTACACATACGTCCAAAATTCTTGCCCCCTCCCCTGGTATATTCTTAAACCGTTTAATCCTGTAGAACGACAAAAATTGTATATAAAAACTTTATTCCTCTTATAGAACGATTAAAAAAAAATTGATAGCAAAAATGTTTTGTTCAGAAAATAAACAGCTATCTTGAAAAGCAAAGCACTTTTAAATTGTAATCGAAAGAATACATTTAAACAAATTTTGTGCAGAATGCCGGGAAATCCGATTTCTCAGTTTAATAGAGGAAGAATAGTGGCTTTACACCAAGAAGGTTTGTCAAACTACCAAATTTCTGACCGTCTTAACATCTCCAGGACCTCAGCGAGATGCATAATAACTTTGCTTCAGAAACTGGAGATATTGACCGAAGGTGAGGAACTGGTCGTCCTAGTAACGACACATAGAGAAGGCTGTTATGTGACTGGTTTTGTCCGGAGGAATAGGAGAATAACAGTACCCAGCTCTCCGAATTTTTTACGTACGTACTGCAGACGAATTTCTATAAGCACAATAACGAAGGCGATTACACTCTGACAATTTAAGAGCCAGAAGACCTTTGAGAGTTCTAAGCTTTCACTTCAACATAAAGCTGCACGATTGCAATGGGGCCAGGAGCGTAGCAGTGGGCTTTTGCCACAATGGAGAAATGTCCTTGTTCCGATTAAACAAGATTTGGCCTGGAAAGTGACAGCCGCCTGGAACGGGTATGGAGGGGTCCAGGCAGACTAGAGCGACTTATTTTAGCAGATAGAATTGTTCCGTACCAAGGGGGGACAGTCATGTTTGGTGGGGGTATAATGTACGGGCGGCGAACTCCACTTATTCTTATCGAGCGTACCATGACAGGTGCCATATACGCCGAAACATTATAGAACATATCATCAACCCTTTCGCAATGAATTTGATGAAAATTTTATTTTTCAAGATGACAACGCCAGGTCACATCATACTCAAAGGATACAAAACATCGCTTCGAGAAGGAAATATTGAATGATTGGACTGGCCTACGAACTCGCCAGATATGAATCCCATCCAATATGTTTGGGACCATATTGCTAGGGAATACAAGAAAGAGAAAACCCTCCTGTAACCCGTCAGGACTTGTTATAGCCGCTCAAGAGGAATGGGCCAACATGCACAAGATTATATTGACAACCTAATTCACGGTATGCCAAGACGTGTTGGTCAAGTCATTGAGAGAAGTGGTGACCATACTGACTATTAAAGTTTTGTTATAGTCGTATCCTCACATTTTTTTATTACAAAAATTAAATAAATCTCTTATGTTTTTGAATATTTTTTAGTTTTAATTTTTTGACAGAATTTAAGCAGCAAAATAAGAAAATTTAAGACTACAAATTATTAGTAATAAAGAAATAAATTAAATCTAATACATGTTTAAAATTTAATTAAATTAGATTTTTAAATACTCGGGGGGGGGGGGGCAAGAATTTTGGAGGTGTGTGTATGTGAGAGCGAAAATCACGTTTATGCCTACACAGCAGTTCTTCCTTACAGACGGCATCATGTGTTACATTTTATTATTAAGGTAATACTGACGCCGGCGACATAAACACCCCAAACATACTAATAATAACGCTAAACGTTCGGGCGAAACGATTGAACTCAATGGCCTTCGCGCCCGCAGCCCGTCGCTCTATAGCGGCAGGATTGGCCAACCTGTCATAATTTTGCGGTGAAAAGTTCAAGTAACTTTAGATATTCAAAAACCTGTTGGGCCGTGTCGTCGGTGTAAAAGATTTATGTTTGCCTAAAATGTAAAACGCGCGTTGTTGTCTGAAGGTGAGATATTTCCTGAAAATGAATATATATTCCAATACGAAATACAGCTATTTCCTTATCGTGTAAATATGACGCGGCACAGACGGGCAATAAACAATGTCTCTTGTAAAAATATAGGTCAAATCAATGCTTATTACATTTATCGAGCATTGACAATGTACACATTGCTCCAGATTCTAACCACGCAGATAGAATTCCTAGAAGATATTTTATTAAAAAGCATTTATGATTTTATTTACCAATTGGGAGTGAATTCGTAATGTTGCTGTATGTACATTTTTTTTGCTAATAGAGTAGGTAATTAATGAATTGTAGATATACTAGGCGGAAATTAGTAGAAACACCGAAAAATTTTAATAAACTTTTGCGAAACATGTCGAGTTACTGATCACAACTAGACGATTCAAATTTGAGAAATAAATAACGAAAAATAAAAAAGTTTTATTGAGTAATGGGTCGTATCACTTCTGATAGTACAGTGTGGAACAGACGAATGGAATAAATTCAGTAGCTCCATTATTATGCATTTTTTAAATCTTGGAGACATGTCAATTTCTAATTCCAAAAAACATCTTGCGACATAAAAATGTCATCCCTAAATTCAACCTCTTGAGGTGACAGTTACAGTCCCTAAATTTCCAAATTGGAAGTAGGGGCTTGTGGTACTTCATTTGAAAGGTCTTTTCATTCTCTATTCAAAAACTGTTATGATTTTAAATTTTATTGCAGAAATTAACAAGAAAAAAGATAAGTTTCTCCAGCGTAGGAAATTCGTTACATTAAAATTAACACTATTTGTCAATTTTAGGTTTCGGGAACGTGGACATGTACGGCAGCTAAAGAAAAATCCTCCAATAAACTTAGTGATGATCAGAAATTGGATGTGAATGCTATGCTTGAAGAACATCCACATACATCGAATCGTCAAACAGCTTCAGCATTAAATATTAGCCATTCCTCGATTCTCCGCGTATTGACAGAAAATCAGATGCACCCATATTAACTGGTACCAACTAATGAGCTCATGGATGACGATTTTGATAAACGGTAGATTCTCCTGTGAACAAATGATGCAAAATGATAGATGACAATACTTTACAAATAGAAAATATTTTACACTCGGATGAACTACATTTACATTTCACGGCTATATTAATCGCCAAAACTGCGTTACTGGTCGAGAGCAAATCTCCACTGGATGAGGGAACTCACACGCAAAACCCAAGAGAAAGTTAATGTTTGGCGAGAATAATTGAGAAAATATCATTCGTCCCTTCTTCATTGACGGCAATTTGAATGGAGAAACTTATTTAAGCGCTGCTCCAAAAATAATGTTGTACCGACGATGGCACTTGTATCCAGCTGAAGGAAACCCACAACTCCAGGTAATGCAATATGGTTCCAGCAGGATGGTGCGCCAGCACATTACGAAGTCAATGTCCGTAATATCTCACAAATCTTTCCTAATTGTAGGTGGGGAGACGTGGAACCGTAGAATGGCCTGCATGATCACCTGATCTCACGCCGTTAGACATATTCCTATGGGGATAGGTAAAAAGCATGATCTACAAAACCAAACCTGACGATTTAGCTGACTTAAGAAGAAGAATTACGCTTGTAATTATGTCGATTACCCACTGATGTTAACTAACGGTAGAAGACATTGTTATTTACGTCTAGAATGCTGCCAAGATGCTGGAGGTATGCATTTTGAACATCTGTTGCATTAATAATGATTTGTTTTCTATTTTATTTTAACGAATTTCCTACGCTGGAGAAACTTTTTTTCTTTGTTAATTTCTTAGACAAAATTCAAAACCATAGCAGTTTTGAAATAGAGACTGAAAAGACCTTTCAAATGAAGTATGCACAAGCCGCTACTTCCAATTTGAAAAATTTAGGGGTTGTAGCTGTCACCTGAAGGGAGTTGAATTTAGAGATGATTTTACAACCAACATGGGTGGTTTTGACATTTTTTAGTCGCAAGATGTCATTTTAGAATTAGAAATTGACGTGTCTAAAAAATGCATAATCATGGAGCTACTGAATTTATTCCATTTGGATGTTCCACACTGTACATTATAAAACAGCTTAGATAAGTATACATTCATAACGTAGCTAGAACATAAACGACATGAATCTAATCAGATGATTGATGCATTTTTGCAGCATAATATCGCTCAATGCAACCTACATTAATATTTGAGATACGTACGGTAACTTGTTCAGTTTTCTATCGATGTTATCCCATACGTGTACAATAGATACGTGCAGATAGATATGATGTATGTTTCTAAAAGTTTTGTTTGGCAGTTTTTGCATTTAGTGTCCGACGTTTGGTTTCCTTTTTCAATTTCAGTTTTCTTTTAGAAACACATAAAAACGGGATTCGCTTTGGAATGATAGTACAATGTATACTCCTGTAGTGTCTTTCTTATGGTCATATATGTACGTTATATGCATATCAAATGCATCAAGAAGGACGATAAACCTGACTTATATAAAGCGTGGTACAGGAGACCCAGAAATGAGAGAGCATTCCATCGCATTTATATTTAACGAGGGGTCCCTTTGTTTACTATTGTATACTAAGCACGAAGAGATATCATCCGGACACTGCCCTAGACCAGTTTGGTGATCCTTCTCAATGTCCTTTGATGGTTGATAACATGTACTGAAATAATATTCTTCACGCAGATAATATTTGTCCAAAGTGACAAACAACTACATGTGGAAAATTATCAGATTCTTGACTAATACGATGAAAAATAATATACATATCGTTCATTACATCTAAAACTGGATATTTCAGTATGGATTACTGAGGGTAAGAAATGCTAAATGGACATTATTGATGCATATCCGTATATTGTCAAATAGTTATTCATCTAATATGTAATGGAAAAATTAACAACGTTTAAAAACTGCATAAAGAGACCCAGGGAAATATTGAGGTTAGATATATAGATAGATTAGTTGTATTTGTATCTAACGTCACAAAGTATCGAAATCGTTCACTCTGAACTATTGAAGAATATGTTTTGATATTTCGTCCCATTAACCATTAAAAATCAATGTAACATGATACTATATCAAAATATCTTAGACTAAATAATATCCCAGAATCTTTAGACTTTTTTTGTCTCACAGTCTAAAGTTATATATTTATAGTTTACCTATATATTTATTTAGTTTATGCTCCAATATATTACTCTGTTTTGGAAGTGGCAACGTTGTTCTCAACACCTACATATGTGGATCTACAGTTCTGATAAAATCGTGTCCAGAACTTTTAGGTGGAAATCGACAAATGCGAAATTAAAAGTTCAGAATGCAACTCTTCACTTAAGATGCATATATAAAAAAATTCAGTTATTTAATTTTCAAACCAAAAATTCTAAACACCGAAATCGTCAAACTGTTTGAAAACTTAAAAAAAACATTATTGAATCATTGTATTGACCGTCATAGGCACTAGACGCCTGAACGAGCTAAAATTCGAGGAAACAAAATTTGGAACGTGAGTAAGTTGGTTAAACTGATTTGGAGATTTTTACCTCAAGAATACGCCACAAAATTAGCCGGAAGTATGTATTGGAAATACCTGGCGATTATTGACAGTGAGAAGACTGGCAATAAGTAATAATCTCTTGGTTATATTTTTATAATAAATTGTTTAGGTAGTTTTCTAGAAAACTGTATATATTTTTCTTGGAACTATGAACAAGAAGGGCTGTTTTCCTTTTTTGGGTAACCTTTAACCGCTGTTTGGAAAAACCTACAACATCGGCAGAGTTCTTGGTGAACTGGCGAAAAATGGGCATCATTTTTAGAATAGGTGTCTTTTGAATTTTTGAATACCGTTTGAATTAATTTCATGTTTGAGAGGAAACCGTTTTTTCATTAAATGTATGTTGAAGTTGAAATTTAACTAAATCAATATGTGAGAGCATAATAGATACTCAAAATCAATAATAACATGGGAATTGAAATTCCGAAAATGTTTCAGTGTTACGCGTAAGATTCTGGTCTATATTGTGCAGTTTGCGGTGCTTCGCGACGCTGTAATAGGCAAATGCGCCTCCTATACACGGTGAGACTTTAACTGGAATATATTCGCTAGGGTGAGTGAATGATTTTTCAAAAATTCAGAAGAGGTATCAACTTTTAAATGTATTTACCTGACAATTGTGACATTAATGTGAAAATATGGCCCATTCAGGGGTAGCTGAAACCACCCTCGACATGATTTTTTTCAAATGCAACCTATGGCTTTATGACCCCTCATTGTAAGCTGGTGGAAAGAGGAATCCAACGTACTGATCAAATTTTAATTTTTACCATGTTTGTAGGGTTGCATCCATTAAAAACGTAATTTTATAGTTTAATTTATTTTTTTTTTAACGCAATAATTTCGTACTCAAAATGTGTGTGTGGTTTAGTTTTGGAATGTAAACCATTTTCATATGTCCCCACAAAAAATTCAACAATTTTGCCACAAATAAACTGATATTTACTATTTTTGCTGTTTTTGAGCACGGCCGCAAAGAGTAATTTAGTTTATATGCTGTATTCAGAGTTTGAAACGAAGTGTTATTTCAAATTGGTGAAAATGTCTTATTTAACTGAATCAATTAAAGAAATCGAAATTTTGATGATGATTGGATATGGTGATAGGGCGCGAACTCAATGAGAAGTTGTTCGCTTCGTTCACTAAATCAAGGTACCATTAGTAAAATCTGAGGCACAATCTCGGAGATGGGTCATGTCCCTAACAAGTAACGAGTAAGAGGCAGGCTGTTGTTGATGACAACACGAAGTTGAATTTGTTGCTAGCTCTAGAAGAAAAATCCAATCACTCCAGCCCGTCAACTGGCCCGTGATAGTAATCTTAATCAGAAAACAGTTTTTAAAAATACTTGAATATGAGAAAAAACGCCCATATAAAATGCAAAAGCTGTTCAAGAGCTACTTAAAGATGATCCAGATCCACGAGGTGGAATTTTGCGATTTATTGATGATTTTGTGATCAAAACCAATTATCCTATAGTGGATAGTTTCTCTGTTAAGGTTCACTTTTACATTAAGTAGGCAGGTAAATCGCTAAATTGGTCGTGCGGTGAAGAACCACGGGGGAACTTCATACTCAGCGCCCACATAAACAATGTGTGGGCCGGAATAATACAAGATAGAATTCTTAGGACCATTTTTCTCTGATGACATCTCTTAATGGAGCAAGATACTTGCGTTTACTCCAGCACGAACTAATGCCAGTGCTATGTCATTTATTTCCAAACCCCTTAAACCCTAACTTGACCGACGAGAGGTTATGGTTCAGCAAGATGGGGCCCCACTACACTATGCTGCCATTGTTCGTCAGTATCTGGACATAATTTTTCCCGGTAGGTGGATTGGGAGGCGAGGTAATTGGAGTGGCCAGCAAGATCTCCAGATCTACACCACTGGATTTCTTTTGTGGGGATATCTCAAAAGTAGGGTTTACATTCAGAAACCCAACAACATAGCAGATCTGCAGGAAAGGTTAAGAGAGGAAATCGAAAAAATAACACCGCAAATGTTGCATAATGTAAGGGACGAAACCTACCACAGACTGGGATGCTGCCAACAAGTGAATGGTACACATTTTGAACAATTGTTGACTGTTGAAAATAAATTTAATCTTTTAAATTGTTTAATTGTATGCAACCCTACAAAACATACTAAAATTAAAATTTGATCAGTGCGTTGGATTCCTCTTTTCCCCCAGCTTTACAATGAGGGGTCACAAGCCATAGGGGTTAAATTTGCGGGAATCATGTCGAGGGTGGTTTCAGCCACCCCTGAAGGGCTATATTTTTCACATTATTTGCAAAATGTAGGTAAATACATTTAAAAGTTGACGTGTCCCGGGAATCTTCTTTGAAAAATCATTCACCAACCCCGCTAGCGAATATATTCCAGTTAAAGTCTCCACCGTGTAATAACAATATCCGGTATTTGCGGCACAGTTCTAAGTGGGCACTTTGTTGGGAACCCATAAACGTATTACGTTTCTCTCTGTTGTCCTTCGCCTACGTCTAATGCGTCTACAAATAATAATTAAGCACATTTGCACCAAGTCACTTACGCAGTTTTCCATCGGAAATATCGTAAATGGCACTTAATCGAACAGGTAAACAAACACGAAATCCATCGGTATCAATAATGCAATGGATATTTGCTAATATCTGGATTGGAGCACATTGGCGTAGGTGGCAAATTTTTTGACGATGTGTATTAACGGTGTTGTTACCCTGAGAGAAGATTAAAAACTCCTCCTCTCCTGAAGATGCCAACTTGGTTTGGCGAAACGCGGAGAAAAACGTGCATAGTTCGGTGTTTCGTGGAAAACGTCCAGTTTTTGTTTTTCGCCGAAGGTTCCAGTACCCACTCCAGTACCTTATTAGATCTCAATAGCGTAATATATCTGACGACTGAATCACGATCTTATAGGCTTCGTAAGCTAAATTTTTGGGGCTCATTTGTAAATGATGACCAACCCAAAGACTATAGGCCAAACGTAAGAATTAGAGCCAACAGTGGCACTTTGGATCTACTCCAAAGTAATTATTCCTATGGTGATGCAGGTTCCCTGTTCTGATGCTGCCATAAAGCTGGGAAAAAAGGAGCCATAACAAGATTAGGCAAGTTGCAAAAACTTGCCTAGTTCGGAATAACATGGACTAAGAAGACGACGCTTACTGCAGCTATGGAGGTAATAGTGGAGGTATTCTATCATTACACATTGAGTTAGAGGCGGAGACTATGGCAGCAGTATCATACAGGCAGGAAATTTCCGGACATGAGGTCAACCTACCACAAGGGAGATTTCATACAGACATTTTGGTAGAATTAAAAAAAAACCACATGTTAAGTATGGTCAGACAGAATCGGTCGAGTCTTATCAGGTGTTTATACTGAGCGAGACAACAGACACACGCAGCCCAGCAGAACGGCACCATTTGGTATACACATGGGTCTAAAACTGAGCAAACTACGTACCCAGGGTATTGAAATTAGCATCAAACTGCGTAACTCAATAACTGTATTTCAGGAAGAAATAACTATTGTTCTCAGAAAAATGATCAGGAGGTCTTATAGAAATAGTACTGGAAAGCTGTAGAAGTACACTTCAAGGTAGTTAAAGACTTGTTGTGATGGATTCACTAGTAAAACTAGCGGAACACAATTGCATCACTTAGAAATGGATCAGAACACATTAAGTTCCACGAAGGTAACGAAAGAACAGACTTTCTGGCAAAAGAAAGGGACGTAAGTTCTACTAATAGGGCCGTCACTCACCTGTTGTTTGACCTACGGGGCTGCTAAGAGAATTGGGCGAAGGTTCCTGGTTTGAGGCAAGCGGATGTTACAAACCATCCTGGAATAAGACAAAAATAATTAAACTTGGTAAAAACCAGCTGAGAATGACAGTGAGACCATTCATGGAACATCATCACAAGGGATGAAAGATGGTCCCGATTGTAGAAGGTGTGTAGAGGAGAAAAAGGAGAAAAACGAATCTTTCAAATACTATGCGAATATCCAGCTCTAGAAACTGTTAGGCATTCGATCATTGGGGCCTGTAACAATAAGAACCAAAAACGCTCATTGAAACTGTCCTTACATTCCTCAAGAAACCCAGGACTAATACTCAAATTAACTAATGAAACAACTGGAATAGAAATTAGAAACTTATATATAACAAACATTTGTACAATTCCACGACTTTTCGGAAAGATACATAGTCACAAATAATTTTTTTTTGTTTTACCTTAGTCCCTAAATTGAACAGCACATTACCTTAAAACACTTCGACATCCTTTAATAAATACCTAATAAAATAGATTACAAAAAGGCGACCTTTTAGGCGACCCAAAAGATAAAAAATATAACAAGGAGACGGAATTCATTAAACTAATTTTATAAAGATTGTGAACAAAAGTATATTGGGCAAACCAAAAGATAAATGTTAACTTAGATCTAAAGGACATGGAGCTCACTTAAAATAAAAGAGAAAAAACAGGTCCACGGGCTTAGTACATAATTTTTGGAGCACCATGTACCAAAGCATATAGTGCATACATGTATATCTCCTTCCTACGCCCATGATAGACCATCAATTAAATTCCGAAAAGCGTCTCGTCTAATGCCGGCATAAATAATAAAGCTGCAATAGTCAACACAAGGCGTCGAGAGTTTGTCTACAAAATTACTCTTATCTGGTGAGATTATCGTACACTCGATACGTACAAAAAAAAATTCGCTGAAGACAGCCAGATCGTAATTGCGGAAAGGTCGAATTTCAGCGCTTCAGACAGGTTGCCGTTTACGACAAATTACAATGCGACAGCTCTAGGAAAACTTGGCGGTGGAAATTCTTTTATTAAGGCTGCGCCCAGTTCAAAAAGATGATAAGGCAACCTCGTCCTTCCTCTTCCTTGGTCATATACGATTTTAAAATCTGCCCAACTTCGGCGTTATAAAATAAAACAATATTTGTCTAAGGAATTAATTTTGTTGATGTCAGATGGCGAGGAAAAGAGATGGGAAATTTTATTAGCCCGTTTAATTGACGTTGTTCTTGGCTTTGTTGGGCGTACGTAAAGGGTAGATCTTCCAGTATTTTTAAGAGAATATTCTTGTGTAGAAATTTTTTTTGCCTCATTATTTTTTCATTTTTTTTGCAGAGAAAAGGTATATGAACGAGAATAGGGTTTCCAGAATTCAAACTATTCGATTCAGTCTTGCATATAGCTACATATTTCGCCATCCTTTCAAATTTTTATTACTGAAAATATTATTGAGCGCGATTATGGGGGCCGTTTACGCGAAAATGCAGAGACATGCGACGGATTCTTCATAGTTCGGTCAGCTTGGTCTTGAAGCAGTCGAGAATGAGAGCATAGCGTATCGGATGGCTGGCAAAATATAAGTACAAGTGTAACTATCACAGATGATAATAAGTTGCTGTTAAATAAAAGAAAACTCAGTATTTTAAAGGACGAAATTCGGATGAACAACTTACAGTTAACAATATCTACTAATAACGGACGGAAAAGTAATACATTAATATCAATGAATCAAGTGTCAATCGATAACCTTCTATTTTGAAAACCAACAATTCAATAGCTACGTTCTTTGATGTTGACTCTAATCGCAATATTGGAAGACGGAATTCAAGAATTGCAGTAATTATAGTAATTAATAGTAACATCAAAAGGAATGACGGGTGTTTCTAGTATTTTGAATATGCCTAAAATATGCACTTGCGTAAGATGCGAAGTCAATAAATATTTTTATTAAATAATATTGAGGACTTTTTTCTAAAGAAAAGGTGACCATGACTCCAACGCTTGTAGTTCTCTGATGGTTTTGTGGTTTATAAAATATATCAATGTGACTATCATTTGATATGTGATAAAGTTAAAATTTGGCGACTATTACAATGTAAGGTCAATGTTTTCATTTTTTTACTTATAGTCTGTCAAACGACACCAAGGACTCACTGGGTGGAGGTTCCTGGTTTGAGGCAATCGAGAATGTTCATTGAATAACCACCCTGGAATAAAACAAAAATTTTAATCAAACGGGGTACGAACCAACTGAGATGGACAGTGGGACTATTCATAGGACATTGTGCCACTGATGCGACATCTCATCAGAATTCGGGTGAAAGATGATCCCGATTGTGGGAGGTGTGAATAGGAGGAAGAAACTCTCTTTCCCATATTATCTAAATGTCCAGTTGTGGTAGCTGTTAGGCATTCAATTTTGGGGATGTGACAATAGAACCAAAAGAACTAACAGATGCTTCATTGGAAACTGTTCTTAAATAAGCATCGGTCTCAGTGGACAGGGCTTGTACCTACCTCATAAGTAGAGCTTGGAGGGTAATAATAGATGCTTACTTTACTCTGGGGGCGACTCCAGGATATCCATAAGTAACGTTACTAAATTTAATATTAAACAGATCATACCTTGTACATGCGGGATACAATAACGAATGGAATATTACAAGCTACCCCGTCATTTTGACTAAATCCAAGTTAAATTGTCTCTGCCTGTCTTGCACACTTACACCACCACTTACACGAGCTTTGTGTCTGTCTGTAGCAACATGCTGCAAAACAACTATTTTTACGTGCCACGTCAGTTCACTGTCACACATGGTACAACGAAGTTCACTGCCATTAGAGGTCAGTTCAGGAAAATTGTTTATCTAATGATCGACCGTAACACGTGACGGACACTGTCCCGACGTTTTTACAAATTTATTCGACGTTTCGTGCACACGAATGATGATTCATCGACCACCGCAGAGTAAATAAAACTAAATAAACAAGTATAAACTACGTTCGCCTTCGTGACTTGACCTTAATTGAAGTGGAGCGCAGAACATGGCAGAGAGTTGTATTCTAGAATACGTATAATGTCGTTATTTGATAGAACTATGATTGTACTACTCGTATGTACATATACACCCTAGGAAATTGCACCTTTACATATTGGCGATACATGTGTAGAAGAGAATAAGTTAAAAGAGACCAGTAAGGACAGACAAAGACAGTTAGATGCAGCAGTGTTTCATGCTTGTGTACGTATTAGAAACGTATGAGTCATGCGCGTAACAGAAACTGGAAAGTGGAGTGGAGAGACACCGCCCATCACCTACCGAATTTGAGTGAGTGGGACTCAGTACTTTTTCGCAGCTATGAGGGTGTACATCGACTTAGCTGTATGAAACGAAATTCTTACGTAATTTCTGACTTACAATTATCCCATACACTTAAAAGAAGTGTACGAACATAATTGTATTAATTGTATTTATTTTCAAATGTCGCCCCTTTGTGCTTCGTAAAAACCTAGTCTATCGTAAAACTCAGTTCTTACGCGTTATAACTTCTAACACTTCAGGGGAAATATTATTTAGGACTTGTACAATTCTGGCCCGTAAATCATTTGAATTTCGTGGTCTTTCATGTTCATGTCCGTAAACAGTTTATTTGTTAAATATTTGTTGGCATTTAAGGGAACCGTTTATAAAAAAATGGCCCAACGATGGAATCGCCTAAAATACCATTCCACACATTTAACTTCTCGGGATACTGCGTACGCACAGGAATACTCTCTGTGCTTATTTTCCGTAGACCAATAATGATATAATAATTCAATTCACACGTGCGCATTATAATTTATGGGCGGGGCGTCCCGCCTACTTATTTTATTGCTACTCTATCACGAAAGACAGAGAATAACGCTCATAAAAGTTTTAAAATGACATGTCAGTCTGGCAACTATGGATATAATATTTCTCTGTCAGTTCCTCTATCTGTCAGAGTTTATTCTTTTCTATCTTTTAATGGTCGGCTTTGAAATCTTGGACTTTCCAACCCCGTATATATAGGAGTTGACGATGTACTTAATGTGGCAAATATGCCAATATTCCAGTCGCGTGAAGTCCGGTCCTGGAATCTATTATTAACATACGAACTCTACTCATAAGTAATAAAAATAAGAGTAATCCTTATAGTCCTGTTTTTAAGTAAGTATTTATTTTCTAATCAATGAATTAACTACATTTTAACTTTACTAACCTAATTTTGACATATCATGGTCATTAGTTAAATAGTTTTTAAATTTTATATTTTATTTACGCATTTAAAATTTCTCTAACACAGCTCTTTCTTGTGTCTCAAACCACCTACTCTTTCCATTAGTATTAAAAAAAAGTTCAGGCTTAAAAAGTGTGTATTCAGACATTTTTGAACGAAAGCGTTACTTCTAAGGTTTCGGTGGTATCACATTAATTCGCCTTTGAAAATTCGCAATGAACTTTGACCTTGACCGGCCGTGACACATTGTTAGGGCCGGCGAGCAATAAAAAATTAAATTCCAAGCATGGCGAAATGGTTTTTTTGCCTCAACTTGAGCGTAATTTATGGGTTTGAATAGGAACAGATAAAGGTCTTATTAAATTTATGTATTTTGGGCCCCAGGTTAGTGCGCAGTTACGTCGATGGACCCTATTAGTAGGGCCATAATTCATAAAACAGGTAGAGGCGTTTTTTGCGTGTATCATATTACGGGCGAACAATTAAAAGTTTATATTGTTATCATCAGGCTTCCGATTTTAGTGGTTTTAATCTTGAACGGCTGTCAAGTAAATATGAATATCTGTTTATCGGATGTAAACATTATTTTTTATTAGTGACAATTTTTAGTATTTTTTATTACTATTTATTTTTTATATATTTATATTTATTTTTAGTATATAGTATATTTTATTTAGTATATTTTTAGTATACGTGGTTAAAATCTTTTTTGTTCAAAAATAATATATTTGAATAAAATGCAATTTTCGTTTAAATAATAATTATCTGACAAAAAGGCACACTATACTTCGACGATATTTGGTCTTTGTCTATCATAACAGTGCAAATATCCCTTGAACAAAAACTATTCAGTCCCAGGACAGTATTTGGTTTTATAAGAATGAGGGCTACCGTTTTTGTACTCACCAGTGGGCGCCGCACTGTCGAGTAAGGTCCTGAAGTATAGTTGTCAAAGTTTGTTACTACGGGCGTGAAACCAAAGTTTACATTTAAAACATATTTAATACCTTAAAACCGTACCGTAAAAATATCGAGCATGCCGCAGTGTTGCGCAGTCCCGTTTTGTTCGGAAAAAAGGAGGACATAAGTTTCCAATAAAATTATTATTTCTATCATAGTCTTGAAGTCCGTAAAAAGAAAAAACATAGCTGTAACCTCAGTAAATAAGCATACTTTTGACAAAAATGTGTTTGTAAACAGTAAACAAACTTACCTCTGAATTAACTGTTCTTTCAACCCGTTTAATTTTGCACCTCTTTTTCTTAGCTCCGCTTTTAAAGCACTGACATTCATTGACCCGTAACTCATATTTGCCATAATTATTCTCAGGTATTGCAAAATATTCACATTATTCTAATTAAAAATAAACCCGCGTAATCCACCAAAAACAGTGACATTTGACATTTCGGAGACCTCACGCCACACTAGCGCCTCTAGCGGCGAAGTCATACGCGATAGCCCTCATTAGGAAAATTTAATATAGATTGTTGGCACCTTTTTATTCCACAGTATAAAGGCAGATCGATGTTTTCGCTAACACGTAAAATCTTGATATTCTAAAATATTGTAGGTCTATTAAAACTTCATTTCAACTATTTCATTTTTAATGTTTTAAATGTAAAAATGTTTAAAATATGTTTGTCATCACAATATCAACTTGTTCTACCAGTAGTCCAAAAGCCAGAGACAGATTTTCATGACCAAGTCCCTCTCAAGCGGTAATTAGTGGGAATGCATCAGAGAGTTGTATCATAAAGCCTCGTGAACGTCAGCTGCGGTTCCGTGGGTGGGATGAGCGGCGGTAGCTTCCCACGCACGGAAAAAATTTTAGTCATTTCCTCCTGACTAAAAATTTGTCAAACTATAGCTAATCCAATATCTTGATGAAAAAAAATCAGCTGACTATGACATGGTGTATTATACGTCAGCTGGTCGCTTGAACATGAAAATTTATACATTCAATGATTTCTAAATCAAATTGACTCTCTCAACTAAAATTTTACCTGATGATAGTTTATATGCTACTGTGAATTAATATGCTGGCTGTACCTCAGTGGAAAGATCGTCAGCTGATACCAAGTTGAAAGTTGTAACGCAGAAGTTAGGCGGAATTGTATCGCCTATTTAAATGCACCAGCTGACGAGGGAGAAATTGAAAAGAAGGGGAATAAAATGTGACTAGAATAGAAGGGGAAACGTAGTCAGTCGTAGAGAATGATCAAGAAGAATTAGTATAGTGACCATTAAACACAAAATAAAAATGTCTAACAACTTATTGCGTCTTTTGCAAAAAAACAAGTTCTCACTTAAAATCATTTAGTGAAAATAATTTGACCAAGTGCAGTGCAGTGTTGATTGTTCAAAAAGTAATAAACTAGCTGGACACGAAACAGTACTTCCTACACAGCAAAACAATTTTCAGCTGTACCACAGCGAATGTCATCGACGCTTTACGGCTTTGCCACCAAAGTAAAGGAAAATAACAGCAGCATCAGAAGACGCATCTTCTTCAAGATTACCATATGTATATGAATTAATTCTTATTTCTTTGAATTTTTTGGATTACTATTTTTATTAATACTATATAATGTTATGTATAAGCTAGTAATACAATTTTAGCCTCGTGTACGACATACTATTACTATACTTTCGAAATCAATAATTACCACTATATACTTTTCACACTTAACGTATACATCAGGTAAATTTTTAGTAGAGAGGAAATCATTGAATGTATAAATTTTCATGTTCAAGCGACCAGCTGACGTATAATATACCATGTTATAGTCAGCTAACTTTTTTCTTCAATGTATAGGATTAGCTATAGTTTGACAAATTTTTAGTCAGGAGGAAATGACTAAAATTTTTTTCTCCGTGCGTGGGAGCTACCGCCGCTCATCCCACCCACGGAACCGCAGCTGAAGCTGAGGCATTATGATAGAATTCCCTGATGCGTCTCACTAATTATATTCTCGTTCGAGAAGAAATAATTGACCAAATTTTGACCTGACTCCGGGACTATAGGGGTGTGTGAGAGAAAAATATCATCACAAAATATCAATACAGATGTACGAACATGTAATCACTAATAAACGCTGAGTAAATCAAAACGGGTTTCAGTGTACGTGGGGTGTTACGGTCTTTTTTCGGCAATACTATTTAGGTATCGGTCTTACGCCTCATATCTCATAACCCAACTTTAAATCCCACAGGACTTCAGTTTTTAATGAAAAAACCCCGTCCCGTGTCCAACCCACCCGTTCTTTATCTTGTTTGTCAGCACGTTTGCCATTTTATGTTTGAACACCTTCCAATATAAATTTAAAATACGGACCCGATTAAAAAATAAATTTTTCAATCGACGAATTAGTCCAGTAAATTCAACCTTAAATTTAGACTGAAGTATTTAATTCAAAAATACTTCCAGTCGACATGTGACTTTGAGGTAGTTGAGGAGCATGCCCTGAGCGTACAGGGTGACTCAGGAGGTCGGTCAAGCCTATGTAACTATAGTTAATTAGTGGGATGAGGTCACAAATACTTCGAAAAAAAAAAACTATTTTTCATTTAGTCGACGTTTCGCAAAATTTATTTGCGTCCTCAGAAATCTAAAATAAAATACAGCAAACACGCAATGTAGACAATAAAACAAACGTAATACCAAAACACAGATTAAGGGGTTGCATCACTCTAGAAGGTCGAAAATCAAGGTAAATTTTGGGAATTTTTTCAGCTACTAATAAAAATATTGAAAAAAACATTTTGAGGGTTTATTTAGTACATATTGAAGTACAATTTTTTTTAATATTAAATACAAAATGGCGGCATGATGGTGCACGCAACGTTGATGCCTTTTTTTTCGATCGGCCCATGGCGGGCAATGTAGCAAGTTTTTAAATGCTCCTAGAACAATAAAAAAATAATTCCATAATCTATATTCGTTTTTCTAAAGCGGTACACAAGATCAAATCAAAACAATGATTTTTTACAAAATGGCGGTAGTTTGAAGAAAAAAAAAAGAAAACACAAAAAATTCAACCTTTATTTGTTTATAACAACCGTAATTATTAATGAATTATAAAAAATCATGTGTACCACTCTAGATAATTTTGTTATAGAATTGCAGTTAAAATTTCAAAGTCAATTGATAAAATTTGCCGAAGTTATGCTGCCCGCCAATTAGAAAAACATTGTTTTGACAAAAACGCGTTTAAAGTTTCAAAACGTATAAACTCAATGAAATTTTAGAGCCCAAAATGGCTTCTCTCAATTTCGGAAATAATTTTAGTAACGCCATCTATTAGTTATTTTCAAAAGGATAACTCACTTTCTATGATTAAAATTTATCGACGTAGTCCTGGACACTCCAAAATGCTCAGTAGCAGCGAAGCGGTATTTTCGAATATTATAGAGCATTCGACTTGTTTCACGAATCGCGTCGAAAATAATAGTTATACATTAAATACATCAAAAAGTCCCCTTGGATATGATTTTTAAGATGTTTTTACGTAATTTAAAGCAAAAAAAAATTGAAAAACAAATTTTTGAGCAATATCGCAGCCCTCTATATTGAAAATAAAAATTTCAAAAAAATATCCCTAACACAACGACATCTGACACTTGGGTAGTACATTTTGACGTGTAGAATTCATATGCAAAAATATACAGGGGTCCCATTTAAAAAACTGGATTTAGTACCATTTTCGGAAAAAACGGAAGTCGACCATCTTGGATTTTTTTCGTCACTTGATTGGAAATTAATTCTAGTATAAACTGCCCAAATAAAAAAATCCTTTAATTAGTTTTAAAGATTTAAGCTTAGCCCGACCTCCTGAGCCACCCGGTATATTCGGCGAATCGCCTTCTTACGATTTTGCAGGGAACTATTATTAAAAAAAATGGATACCTCGCAACCTTTTTGGGAAAAGTGAGTCACATTTTGAGATTCCCTACAACTTTAGTTTAAAAATTTTCAGATGCGACAAATATACTGGTTTGAATAAAAACCAAACACACAGTATTAGTTAAGTAATCTATTTTAAATTCGAAAGTCGACAATATAATAAAGAAGTCATATGTACATGGTGTCATTGTCAATTAAGGCAAAAAAATGCGATCGTTAATTACTCGAAAAAGTTATTAATGAATCGAGCTGAAATTTTTTTTGTAACTTCATACTACAAACAGCAGTCCCTCCAAGAAATTTCATGATCATAGTCGCCCTACTTTTGAAGTAGAAAAATAGTGAAAAAAAGCACTTTTTCAACTTCAGCAGTCCTTTGCAAGTTAACAATATCACTTGGAGACTTCGGGTTGGGCTTAAAATTTTGAAATTCAATAGGCTACAACTTATATACATATGATACATAAAATATGCCAAGGAACGGAGATATAAGCGAAAACGTGAAGAAATACGTTTTTTTTTCACAAATCGTTATTTAAAAAATTAGCGGACGGTTTCAGCCCTACAGATCCCTCGCATTGTATTCTATTAAAAAAAATACATAGGAAAGGTTTTTGATGATTTTAGTTCCCTGCCTACTGGACCGAAAAGTGCAACAATTTTTTTGGCGCTGCATCCACAAATTGCCAGACAGGTGGGAAAATGTATATCTAGCGATGGGCAATACTTCGAATAAAATATTTTTTATCATTAATAAACGTGTATTGTCTATATAAAATTTCAGGTTTCATATGTACATACCGTAATGCAAGGGTCGGGACCTTTTTAAGCCAATTTTACCGGGCTAAATAAAAATGCGTGCAAACACCGGTAAACGCTGAAAAATGTGAAGTAGTAGATTAGGCCTGAGATGCCTGGGATAAATTTCGAGCTCGCGAGTGAATCCAGCACAAACGGCGTTCCGTGCCATCCGGACAGATCGTGATTTTGATCCGAGCAATTACGAGCAATTATCGAAATCCTGCGTACACATCGAAATGTGCTTCGTATAAAATGTATCTCGTCTAGGTAAATACTAGTTAATCAACTGCGTGCTGGAAAAAAACGTCTTTTTTTTACTTTTTTCGGGGTGCGTGTGAAGGAGTAAGTAAGTCGCATATATCTCCTTTAAGGATCGCAAAGATAGATCCAACTGGGATTGGGAAACAAATGGTTTGGTCTACAAGAACACCGGAAGAGTTTAAAGAGAAATGAACGCGTATATATCATGTGTTAAATCAATGCAGTAATCAAGTCAATATCTTTATAGTTAAATTTTCACGCATCGAGATTATTTCTTCATTTTATAAACAAAATACTCAGAACTGTTAGGTAGCTTTTACCAGTATGGATGCTGGTCGTAATTTTGGAAGTTCTTATTTCTCAAAACTCTTCTAATATTGTTGTGGGCAGAAAATATATGCCTCTCATAAATTTCTTAATTAAATTCTTTATCTCATTAACCAATTAAATGCTCTTTTCCAGATAGTCTTTTGTTTTCATGTTATGATTTCATCAGCTTTGATTTTCCTTTTTCGAAAAAAAAAATGTTTGTAGGGTAAATTGGGAGAGACGCCGCACTTTTAGAATGTGCAATAATTCCCTTAATAATGCAATAAAAACTAGCTAAAATAAGACCCATACTTTAGAAACATTTATTCAAGAAACGGAACATAACACAAGTGGTTATGGCCAGAAATAAGCAAATAAAAAAATATTTTGTTGTCATATACAGGAGAAAACTCTCCTACATGCTATGGGTGAGTCGCCGCATATCTAGAGGGAGAGATGGCTTATAGGAAATAAGATTAAATTATTTTTTCACTTGAGCCTTCGTCAATAAATACTTTCTACATGGATTCCAGGCAACTTCGAATGCTCTACACGTTTCATGTAACCAACGTTTGCAACGTGTATACTCAATTCAGTCTGATTTTGAAATAGTTCCTATATTTCCAAAGTTCAAGACTCTCCGCATTCATTTTGCTCAATATCCACAAAGACGCATTCATTTTCATCAATATCAGTAATATCGCTACTTGAGGAATGAGCTGATATTTCTATTTCCAGATAATAAGGATCATTGATTATGTTACTTTCGTTTTAACCCTTTAGATACAGATTTAACTTGGCCCTTTTTGTCCGTATTAGGGACAAAATTTTTATTTAATGTATATGTATACAAATTTTATTATTTAATTTTTTATGTCTTTTATCAACTTGGGTTAGTTAAATGAACTGCCGGTTGTTTTTTGCGTTTTCTAAAATCAGAAAGTACAGGTACGGGCGATATTTGTTGAACCAATTTTCCTGAGGTAACGTCACAAGTGGTCGAAGTTGATGGTTGAGGTTCTGAATTGTTATTGGAGGAACTTTGCATTCTCGTATTTGACTGAGACTGCTTTAATCTCGGATTTACTGCATGTTTTCTCCTTCCTCCAAACTGTGCAAAGCTTCAGTTACACTGGTTTTAGGAGAGGACGGTTGACCTTCGATAACTTCTATATTAGTTAACTGAAGATCCGACACGCAAAAAAGCATGTTCAGGTATTGCCTGTAGATTGTGTGGGTAAGCACCACTCAGTGCGTCTTCTATCCCACAATACTTTGCAGCGTATCTCCCCAATAGATGGGAGAGACGCTGCACTCAATTTCTTATAGCTGTTTAATGTCATAGCGATCACGGTGTAGTTAAACATAATATTACTGATCCACGTCTAATCACAAATAAAAATACAAGCGAATATAAGCTGCACTGGTGCTTTGCCCAATATTTTTGAAGCCACTGAAAAAATTTTAGCCACGCCTGAACAGTGTTTTTTAAATATTCATTAACGTAAACGTTCGATTTGCATGTAAGTAACTTACGATGCACGGTTATGCATCAACTGACTATAAGTAAGCGAAATTGCCGTTGAAATTATAACAGTAGTTCCAAATGGTCCTTGCGTCTTCTCTCCCACTGCGGCATCTCTCCCACATTTACCTAAGTAGGTAGGTATTATACAGTAGAGCGCAAAGTCGCGCATAAAATTCGATAAAACTTAAAGGATATTTAAAAAAAAACGCGCAGACACTTAAATGTTTCATTTCGCCGACATTTTGACGTCCTTCATTTTTTTTTTTTTGACAGCAGTCAAAGATATGGCGTCATCCATATTTTTTTAATGACAACATATGGCTTGTGATACATCATTTGAAAGCTCTTATTTCATGCAGTATGCTCCTAAATTTTGGCGCGATTACATCAAGCCATTTTAAAATGGCGACCAATTAAATGTTAAAATTCGATAAAAAACGAAGGGAAGTTTATTTCAAAAATCAGCACTCAGACATAAGATGTTCTACAGCTATTTGTCCGGCGATTTGACATAACACACTCTTAACAGTTATCTAGAATTCCAAAAATTGAGAAAAGACAACAAAATAATTTCTCTAGTATAATTCTCAAGTATAATATGTTACTTAGTTATATTTTGTATTCTATGATCATTGAGTAGGCCACATTCAGTAATACATAAGAAAACTCCCTTAACTTCTAATTAAAATAATCCCACACATTTTTTCCGTACTTCTAGGGTCCTTGAGCATTTATACCTCATAAATATTGTTCCAGATCTTTAGAAATTGATGCAAGAATGCATTAATTAAAGGCCTTATTAAAACTTTTCCAATTTTGCCGTTATTTCGCACACCACCGAATCAACAAAGTTAACATGCCATTATTTTTACAGGATAATGATTTCATAAAAATAAAATCTCAATATATAAATATAATATGCTGAATACAATACTTAAAAAAAAACATTGTGAAGGTCAGTCCTATTTTCAGGTAGTTTTTTTAATGCACTGACCTTTTTTTCATTAACAATTGATATTTTTAGTTGATTAATCAAGATATATTTCGGCTAGATGTCAGTATGATCTGAGTGAAATAAAAAAATATATTCCCAATCCCAATCTTTCTTCCTCCTCCTCTAATTTGGTAAACTACCCGATTCATTGGTATTGAGCCATTTCCTTGAAGAGCCTTAAATTTTCCAGACAAGTCTAGGGAGTTGTGGGGTAAAAGTTATATAAAGCGTGCACTTATGTGCGTTAACATTATTAAATCTTAGAGCGGAACTGTAATGTGCAACGTGACAATAAGCGACATGCAAAAGATGGTTCGCACGCTTCCGGTCTGGCGACCACAGCATTGACGATAAACCACGATCTGGTGGGCCACCTCAACTGGATATCGAGGACTTGCGTACGATTGTCGAAGCCGTATGTAACTACATGAGAGATGGCAGGCGAGCTCGGCTGTAGATAGGCCACGGTAGTACGTGGACTCGGAAACGTTACTTAGGCAAAATCCAAAACTTGGGCAAGTGGATACCATGTTTATTAAGGGGTCTTTGAACTTACAACAACGAAACATCCCAAGTATTTTTGAAATTTATTGTAGGAGAACAATGAAAGTCAGGATTGTGGGCTCATATTAAAAAATCAAATTCCCAAGTATGCGAAAAAAATTTATTGTCATTATAAATGTTTACATTGAAATATGGAGACATATTTTTTTTGCGGAAACCAAACGGTGTACGTGATTGGTGAGGCTGCAGTCATCTGAAACAAACGCAATTTTTTTTTTAAGTTGCTTATACCATTTTCAACAATCTGTACCGTGGGTTTTTGAATAATTGAAAAATTCGATTTAAAAAAAAAATCAATTTTTTTCTCCACTTAATTGTTAATAATAAACAAATGGAAAAATATATTGAAAACCCCATGGTACAGATTGTTGAAAATGGTAAATAACTTAAAAAAAATGGTTGCGTTTGTTTCAAATGCATGCAGCCTCACCAATAAGGTACACCGTTTGGTCTCCGCAAAAAAAGATTTCTCCGCATTTTTCAATGTAAACATTTTTTTAATGACAATAAAAAATTTTTTTCGAATACTTGAGAGTTTGCTTTTTAATATGAACTCTATTCCACAATCCTGGCGTTCATAGTTCTCCTACAATAAATTCCCAAAAATTCTTGGCATTTTTCGCTGTTGTAAGCGCAAAGATCCCTTAAGCGAAGCCGATCGCCAGCATTCGGAGTAACATTTGCACACAACTTCTTCCCGCAGTCGTCGTTTTGACTAGTTGAATCTTCTTATCTGGTTGAAAATCTTATTACAGGGGATGAAAAGTGAGTACTTTATGTAAATCAGATTCGTAAGTGTCAGTGGGTAGATGCAGATGCTTCTGCATAATCGGTACTTAATCTTGACGTCCACTCGAGAAAGGTGATGCCAGTTTGGTGGGGTCTTCGTGGCTTGTATCACTGGGAACTCTTGGAGTACAATATCACCGTCACTGTCTATTGTGCTCAACTCCGCAATTTGGCCGCCCAGCTGAATCTTCTGCGGCCGCAACTTCACAAAGTTATACTACTGCACGATAATGCGCGTCCCCATGTGGCAAAACACTCTTGCAGTTGGGTTTGAAGTTCTGCCCCATCCAGCGTATTTACCAGACATTTCCCCCACTGTCTATCATTTGTTGTTCTGTGCCCTCAGGGCCATTCCGCGGTAATCGATACCAAGGAGCAAAAAAATTGTGAATATATGTTAAAATAGAAAATTAACAGGTATTACATTCTCATTTTTATAATTCAAAAGAAATTCATCAATATTTCCACCGATAAACATATGAGAAACCCAAGACATAGAAACGAACAGAAGAAGCAAAAGGAAACCCGAAAAAACAATAAAAAATATAGAACAGAAAATATCTAAAATATTATAATACTAGTTTTAATAGTCTGTATTAATAAATAAAACCTCAAAGTGTACATAAGCTTTTGTTTAATTTACTCTCGTAACACCCGTCACAAATCTTGTAACACCCGTCACAAGTTTTGCTTGCAAAAAAAAATCAAAAAACAATATATCCACAAATCTCTATTTTGTTCTAATTTAGGAATTATAACAGTTGGAATGCGTACAAATGTAACACCCGTCACCGCGGAATGGCCCCTCAGCAAAAAATTAATAAATAAATAATTTGACGATCGTCACCATTTACAAATAGTCATACACAACTTTTTCGTTTCACAACCTCGTAAGTTCTGGGAACGTGGTATTAACTGTCTGGAACTTAGTCTGCCTACTCGTTAGCGACATTATAGACTCGGACATTATAAATTAAATTCCTCCTATTTATAAAATAAATAATTCTATTTGGAAATGCAATAAACCCTTATGGATCTCATATTTGTAACAAAAAGAATAATTTCATTTTTTTATGCATGAATATATTTACTAAATTAATGGAGATATAAAATTAATTTGCATAAAAAACTCTATTACATGCCTTGTTGTGTGTGCATACAGCTTATAGCGTGCCTTTTTAATTATAATAGTAATAGGAACGTCTTTATTTGATTGTATTAGAAAATATTACTAGTATTGACGTACATGGCATGTGTGGGTGTTGTGAGTTTGTGAGAATTACCACTCCCCCCTTTTCACCGTTATTATGAGCGCTTCGAAAACATTTTTTTACAGGAATAACTTATTTTTTTCTGAGAATAAACACCCTGTATTTTTTATTTATTGAATTCGGCTGGTTCTTCTGATTTCAACGATATACTATGTCATACTTTCTTTCACAGGTTTTTGAAATACACGGTGGAGACTTTAACTGGAATATATTCGCTAGCTAGGTGGTGAATGATTTTTCAAAAAAATTCCCGAGACACGTCAACTTTTAAATGTATTTACCTACATTTTGCAAGTAATATGAAAAATATAGCCCTTCAGGGGTGGCTGAAACCACCCTCGACATGATTTTTCCAAATGCAACCCTATGGCTTGTGACCCCTCATTGTAAAGCTGGTGGAAAGAGGAATCCAACGCACTGATCAAATTTTAATTATTAGTATGTTTGTAGGGTTGCATACAATTAAAACAATTCAAAAATTAAATTTATTTTCAACGTAACAATTGTTCAAAATGTGCACCATTCACTTGTTGGCAGCATCCCAGTCTGTGGTAGGTTTCGTCCCTTACATTATGCAACATTTGCGGTGTTATTTTTTTCGATTTCCTCTCTTATCCTTTCCTGCAGATCTGCTATGTTGTTGGGTTTCTGAATGTAAATCCTACTTTTAAGATGTCCCCACAAAAAGAAATCCAGTGGTGTAAGATCTGGAGATCTTGCTGGCCACTCAATATTACCTCGCCTCCCAATCCACCTACCGGGAAAAATTCTGTCCAGATACTGACGAACAATGGCAGCATAGTGTGGTGGGGCTCCATCTTGCTGAAACCATAACCTCTCGTCGGTCAAGTTAGGGTTTAAGGGGTTTGGAAATAAATGACATAGCACTGGCATTAGTTCGTGCTGGAGTAAACGCAAGTATCTTGCTCCATTAAGAGTGTCATCAAAGAAAAAATGGTCCTACAATTCTATCTTGTATTATTCCGGCCCACACATTAGTTTTCTGTGGGCGCTGAGTATGAAGTTCCCTCATCCAATGGGGGTTCTCTTCAGCCCAGTAACGACAATTTTGGCGATTTACGTGCCCATTTAATGTAAAAGTAGCCTCGTCAGAAAAACTATCCACTCTAAAGATAACTGGTTTTGATCAATACAAGTCATCAATAAATCGCAAAATTCCACTCGTCGATCTGGATCATCTTCAAGTAGCTCTTGAACAGCTTGCATTTTATATGGGCGTTTTTTCTCATATTTAAGTATTTTTAAAACTGTTTTGTGATTAAGATTACTATCACGGGCCAGTTGACGGGCTGGAGTGATTGGATTTTCTTCTAGAGCAAGCAACAAATTCAACTTCGTGTCGTCATCAACAACAGCCTGCCTCTTACTCGGTACTTTCCTGACATGACCCATCTCTCGATATTGTGCCTCAATGTTACTAATGGTACCTTGATTTAGTGGTGGCAAGTCTGGATGCGTTTCTCGAAACAAGCGAACAACTTCGCATTGAGTTCGCGCCCTATCAACATATCCAACTATCATCAACATTTCGATTTTTGTGATTCAGTTAAATAAGACATTTTCCCAATTTGAAATAACACTTCGTTTCAAACTCTGAATACAGCATACAAACTAAATTACTCTTTGCGGCCGTGTAAAAACACTAGCAAAAAATAACAAATATCAGTTGTGGCAAAAAATTGCTTGGAATTTTTTTGTGGGGACATATGAAAAGTAAGGTTTACATTCCAAAACTAAACAACACACATTTTGAGTACGAAATTGTTGCGTTAAAAATAAATTAAACTATAAAATTATGTTTTAATTGTATGCAACCCTACAAACATACTAAAAATTAAAATTTGATCAGTGCGTTGGATTCCTCTTTCCACCAGATTTACAATGAGGGGTCACAAGCCATAGGGTTGCATTTGAAAAAATCATGTCGAGGGTGGTTTCAGCCACCCCTGAAGGGCTGTATTTTTCACATTACTTGCAAAATGTAGGTAAATACATTTAAAAGTTGACGTGTCTCGGGAATTTTTTGAAAAATCATTTACCACCCCGCTAGAGAATATATTCCAATGAAAGTCTCCACCGTGTATAATGCATCGATATATATATATAAAATAATGACTCAGAAATATGACGTAATTGTGATACACAATTTTAAAGGCTAGTAATTACACCGTCACAAAAAAAAGTTGTCTGAAATGTACATGCGATATTTGATTTCCGAAGTATTTTTTTCGCGCTGAACACGAATTCCTGGTCACAGAATTGCTCCATCACCTTTCAATCTTCAGCAAAATGCTGATGAATCTTTATAAAAATGAAGACTTTGTGCTTACGAGCCGTGCTTCAAGTGTGATACACGGTTTCGAAGTATTTTTCCCACTGAACACGAATCCGTTATCAGAATTGATAACGGATTTCATCCTTCAGTCCTCAGCAAAATTCTGAAAAATCTTCAGAAAAATGAAGAATTTTCCCTAATGGGCTGTACTTCATGTGTTTCCGAAGTATTTTTGTCCACTAAACACGGACCTGGTATCAGAATTGCACCATCTATTTTCAGTCTTCATCAAAGTGCCGAAGACTTTAATTTTTCCGAATATTCATCAGCATTTTGCTGAAGATTGAAGGATGTTGCCAATTATGACGTTCAGTGGGAAAAAATACTTCGGAAACTCATATATCGCATACATTTCAGACAACTTTTTTGTGTGGTGGTGTTATTTGTTCAACATATTTCGGAAATTGTGATTATTAGTGGATACTTAATAAAAC
>JAPWTK010001517.1:0-29468 GCA_029963805.1 Aromia moschata
AATTTAAAAAGTACACTCAAACATCCACATTTCCGAACTTTTCGGTTCCACAGACTTCCACATTTTCGAACTCTCGTCACCTCGGGATTACCGAACTGCTGGCGCATGCGCAAGGGTTTTTCTGGCTTATTCTAGTACTTTTCTTTGTTTTTCTTGAGGTTTTTATGCAAATGTAATACATACATACATGTGTACATGTTAATAAAAAAGAACGTTTTTCTAAACAAAAAATGTCAGGGCAAAGGGAGAGAGTGATGCAGGTAATTATTTTGTAATTCAAAGTAAAGGGTTTGTTTTATTGAACATTTTGTTGACGTAACCTATAATAATTTAAAACTGAAATGAAAAATTATGAGAAAATATGTATTTTTACGAAAAACCGTGATACAAAACAAACATTATTGTACTGTTTATTTGTAGAGAAAAGAGCTCGCTAAGAGGCTAACCTTGGAGCTGGATTTGATAAATCACGCAAAAAATGGTGTTAAAAACGTTGATCTATGTAAGATGTACAATATTTGTAAATCGTCAGTGGCAGAAATTCTTGGAAAAAAAGAAATTTACTTTGAAAAAACTGAAAAAAAAGATGAAAATGGAGTGGACGGATTGGCACAATAAAGTGCACCGGTACTTATGATACGCCATTTGAAAGAAGTGTTTTTCACTGGTTTGTACAAAAAAGAACTCCTGTCTCAGGTGTGCTGCTGAGGGAGGGCGATTTCCCTTTGCTGAATTCTGTGACAATCGAAATGTTTGATAACAATCGCATTATTGTGTTTACCAATCAGTGACAAGTTCGGTTATGTGGAAGTACAAGTTCGGAAATATCATGAGTTCGGAAATTTGGAGTTCGGATATGTGGATGTTGAGTGTAATCAATAATCAGTTATCATGGAATAATCTCTATTTAATTTTTATTTATAGTCGGTTCATGTTATAAGTATGTTCTATCTTCCATCATGTAATTTGGTAAATAGCGATGTATCTGAAGATGAAAATGCCATCTAAATATGCCGGGGAATCAATCCGGCTTATCTTGGCATTATTAATCTTAGAATCGTTAAGTTCTGACCTTTTTTATTATTAAAAAATTATATTAGTGTCATTGTCATTGCACAATAGGTACCTATTTAAGTGACTGTGTGGGGAAATTCTATTTGAAAATCCTGAATAGTGGCCTGTCTTGTATATATATAAACCCATTGGCCCATCAACTCTTCTACTATTTCTAAAATAAGCTTAATGATTTTAAAATAATAAATTACAGCAATAACAAGTTATAATAAATTATAATAATAACAAATTTTACCATGATTTCCATATTTAATTTTCTTAGTAACAAAAACTTGACTGTCTAGATTGTTTTTTTTTATTATTTTTATCTTTTTCTTACAATATTTTTTTCCATGTTCTATTTTCTTTTTCGAGATCATATATAAATTAGGTATTACATTTCTAAATGTTTAATAAAATATATTACCTAGGTATCTATTTAATTTAACTTAAAAACTTCATTATTACGGACTAAAGTTTATCTAACTTATTTTAACTAATCAATTTTTTATTTAGTACTTTTGACACATTTTTTCTGTATAACTTTTCTAAATGTCGTTTTTATGTCTCTTGTGCAATGCAAAATATTTTCAAATTTTATTACATTTTCATTCTTTCGTCTTACAGACATATATAGACATCCAAAAAAAACGTCATCAACTCTGGCTATGAAGAGAGCTAGAAATAGCGGTCATGTCTAAGCTTTTCGGTAATGTCAAACTTTTGACAAGTGACTGTCACAATTTGTAAAATAAACAATAGCTGTCATATGATGTGACAGTTTTGACAAGTAAATAAGGTTATAAATTCGAATAAGAATAGAAATACGTATTTTTTTCTTGGCCAACTTTGATGAGTTTTTTTTTTGGATGTCTCTATAGTATGAGAGTATTTCAGTTACTGAATATTATAAAGCATTGTTGGTTGTATATCAGTGAAACATTTAGTAAGACAGTATTTCAGTTACACTCAACATTCACATATCCGAACTTTTCCGTTCCGTATTCCACATTTCCGAACTCTCGTCACCTCGGGATAACCGAACTGCTGGAGCATGCGCAAAGGATTTTCTGGCTCATTGGTCATTCGACAGCGACATTTTATATTCGACAGCGACAAGTTCGGTTGTGTGGAAGTACAAGTTCGGAAATATGGTGGAGAAAAAGTTCGGAAATATGGTGAGTTCGGATATGCGGATGTCGAGTGTACTGATTATCATAAAGTATTGTTGGTTGTATATCGACAACTCAATATATACATATTATTATTAAATAAATTAAAGTTTATTGGAGAATTGCCTATACATACATTTTTTGTAAGTAAATTAATGTTGAATCTTGAATCATATTTTTTAATTTTTTTTTCTTTATGATACGTTGTGCTATATATTACTTAAATTATGCCTATACATAACCATAAACGTATTGAAAATAAAGATATTATGTATTTAATATGAAATTTTGTCGTTCCATCGGATGTGGTATCATCTTATGTTAGGCTAACTATAACAGATTAAATAATGTGATAGAGGTTGCATGATTTCATGTAGTTCTGGTTGTCTAGCTTTTACCAAGGCTCATATTTAAAATATGTATGTAGGTACATATAAAATGCTTGTCATAAATTAACGTATTGCCCGTAATAAAAATTAGTAGTATATGGTTTACGTAAATATTTTTTTTTTGTATTTAAGATGTTGAAAACAGTTTCATAATAATAATATTGTTACGAACGCTGGGCCAGTCTGCCCCTGCCTGCTTCGATGATCCAGCCAACTGAACGTCGATGACGTACGCGGGCAGCGCCCGCGTCGAAAGATCGTGGCTTTTGCCCGATGGTTCGGGAATCGGCCCGGAAGCTTCTCGCAGAGACGCGATACTTCTATAGGTGGATATAACGCGGGGTTTCGACGCGGGACGATTCAGTTCTATTTAAATATCGGCGCGGCTTACAACGCTCAAAATAAATTGTATAAAAATAAATTAGTGTAGTTAAATAGTGTAGAAGTTGTATTAGTGGTAAATAAATAGTGTTAGTTTAAATGAACGAGTTTAATTTTTCACACATCACGAACCCGAAATAAATAAAACGTTACATTGGTGTCCGGTGTGAGTGTGGAAAAAAACTGAACAATAAAGACATTTAAATAAATAAATTCGCGATAAATAAATTAAGTGAAATGGCTTCAAGACAGGTGTTTTTGAAGGACCTTAAAGTGGCGGATTTGAAAAGAGAACTCGAAGAACGGGAGTATGAAACCACCGGGAAAAAGGCCGATCTACAAAATAGACTTCGAGAAGCTTTGGAAAATGAAGGTGAAAACCCCGACATATTTTTATTCGAGATTGCCGGCGATATAAATTCGGCGTTGCAAAGTTTAAAAGAAAGTTTGCAACAGGAACTCCAGGAAACGTCTGGAAACTTAAGAGGGATGGAGCAAAAGTTGGTCGAAAATTCCACTAAGATGGAACAGAAACTAATAGAAAATATGGATCAAAAACTACTGGAAAATTATACAACTTTAGAAAAGAAAATTACGGAAAATTCTAGTTGTCTCCAGAAACAAATAGGTGAATATGTGGACGGAAAATTTGAGGAAATGGAAAATAAGTTAGTTACCGTAGAAGAAGAATTCCAGAATAAGTTTCTAGAAGTAGAGAGAAAAATTGCAACGCTGAGTTTAGGAAGTGGGGGAACAACAACAGGTGGTTAATACCGCTCTGAAGTCACCTGGTAGCGACATCGACAGGTTGAGTAAAGTCGAGTTGAGCAGTCACATGGAAATTTCGAAAATTCGCATGAAACCACCACAGTTTGATGGTAAGAGCTCCTGGGTCAATTATCTACGACAATTTGAGGCTGCAGCGAAGGCAAATGGTTGGTCGTTGGCAGAGAAGGCTACAGCGCTGACATTAGCACTACGTGGGGATGCCACGGATATATTACAGACGCTTTCGCTTGAAGAACAAGAGGACTACCATCAACTTGTCCGATATCTGGAAATGCGTTATGGTCAGTCTCATCTCGAGCATGTCTACCACTCGCAGTTGAAGAACCGCTATCAGGAAAAGTAGCGAATCGCTGCAGGAATTCGAAGCGGACATAGCGCGGTTAGTTCGTTTGGCATACTCATCTACGCCGGAGAACGTCATGGAACGACTAGCCGTGCAGGCCTTTTTGGATGGTCTGCGCGATACTGAGACCCGTCGAGCTCTGACTCTCGCTCGTCCCAGCAAGTTGGTGGATGCTTTGGCGCGAGCTTTGGAATTCGAAGCTGCTAAACAGAGTTGCAGAGGTCAAGCTAAGGTCCGTAGGATGGAGGAAGGTGTTGAAGAAGGAACCTGCAACGAAGCAGAAATTAGGCGAGTCGTCGAGGGCATGTTGGAAAAGAGGCAAATTCGGTGCTGGAATTGCGGTAAGGTTGGACATGTCCGTAGTCGCTGCCCTAGAAATAAGGAAACGTCACCCTCGTCGGGAACCAAAGGAGGTTGACCGTAGGGGGCAATCGTCAACCTCTAAGAAGCAAGCCCCAAAGAAAACAGCACGCGTAGCATCTCTTCAACACCCGTCTAATAGTGTTTTTGTCGATGGACTAGTCGATGGAAAAGAAAGACTGTTGCTATTAGATACGGGTGCAACGAGAACTATCATTAGACCAGATATTGCTGGAACAGCAGCAAGAATTACTCCGACCAGCTGGCGACTACGTACTGCAACTGGAGATCCCGCTACCATTCGCGGTGAGACCAACATCACAATTGTCATTGGAAACGTGTCGTTTGAACATCGAGCACTGGTAGCTGGAAATTGAGGATGAACTTATTCTTGGAATGGACATTATGAACACCAAGGGATTTGAACTGGACTTCAAGAATAATGTTCTGAAAATAAATGGTGAGGAAATCATACTACATCGAAAGACGGAGGAAACAATTCGAGTTGTCCTGGCAGAGGATACGGCAGTGCCAGAACGAAGTGAAATGATCTTGGACGCTCATTTGGACGGTAACCCGTGTGTTGGAAACATAATGATGTTTGAGCCAAGATCTCACGACGGCGAGGTAGCAAGAGGAATAGCTGTAGGAAAAGCTCTGTTGCTGACCGAGAAAACAGTGCCGGTGAGAATAATGAACCTTAATCACCACCCAGTAAATCTAAGAAAAGGAATCGTTTTAGGGTACTGTTCTTCGGTTTCCTCCGTCATTCGAAAATTAGATGCTCAAGAAAATTCAGTTAAGAAGATTACAGGCGAGTTAGCAAACCTCCTATCATCTTCCTCAAGATCCTTGAGAAGTGATCAAACGACGAAGCTAAGGAGTCTGATTACTAAGTACGCAGACATTTTCGATGATGGGCAAGGTAGAAAGGGCAGGACAAATGTAATCCGACACAAAATCGACACGGGCGACGCTCGGCCCATCCGACAAACAGCAAGAAGATTGCCATTAGCCAAACGCGAGGAAGCCGATAAAATCGTGCAGGACATGGAAAAAGATGGAGTCATTGAACCATCTAATAGTCCGTGGGCTTCACCAATTGTATTGGTAAAGAAGAAAGATGGCTCTACCAGATTTTGTGTGGATTACCGTCAATTAAACAACGTGACAAAGAAAGACAGCTATCCATTGCCTAGAATCGATGACACCTTGGATACTCTATCAGGATCAAAGATTTTCTCAACCCTAGATTTGAAGAGTGGATATTGGCAAGTAGAGTTGGCACACCGGGATCGAGAGAAAACTGCGTTTACTCTGGGTACAGGACTATGGCAGTTTACCGTAATGCCGTTTGGATTATGTAACGCTCCGGCAACCTTCGAGAGGCTGATGGAAACTGTGTTAAAGGACTCTCTGGAAGACATGTCTTGTATACCTCGACGACATCATCGTGGTTGGAAAATCCTTTGAGGATCACATGAAAAATCTGGAGGAGGTCTTTCAACGTTTGCGAACCTCTGGCCTAAAGCTTAGCCCGAAAAAGTGTCATCTATTCCAGAAGGAAGTGAGGTATCTGGGCCATGTTGTTTCCAGTCAAGGAGTGGCAGTGGATGACCAGAAGATCAAAACAGTAAGAGAGTGGCCAGTACCCGGCAATAAGCATGATCTACGAAGTTTCCTCGGGTTATGCACTTACTATCGTCGATATGTGCCCGGATTTGCCAATATTGCCAAGCCACTGACTCGACTCACGGAAGGAGAAAGACGGTTCCAATGGGACGATGAATGCAGTGAAGCGTTTCGACATTTAAAGGAAGCGTTGACGGAGTGCACCTATTCAGAGCTATCCCTCCCAGATGGAAAATTCATCTTGGATACCGATGCCAGTAATGTAGGTTTGGGAGCAGTTTTGTCTCAGATTCAGGACGGCCAAGAGAAGGTTATTGGATACTTCAGTAAAACCTTGTCGAAACCTGAGCGAAACTACTGTGTTACCAGGCGGGAGCTACTGGCGGTAGTGAAATCTGTCGAACACTTCTATAAATACCTGTATGGGAGGAAATTCTTGCTGAGAACGGACCATGCGGCGCTAAAATGGCTTCTACAGTTCAAGAATCCTGAAGGACAGGTAGCCAGGTGGATAGAGCGACTCCAAGAATTTGATTTCGACACCGAACATCGTGCAGGCAAAGTTCACCGCAACGCTGATGCGCTATCCAGAAGACCCTGCTTTGAGGATTGCAAACATTGTCAGCGGGCAGAAGAAAAGGACATCTTAGTATACAGAACGACGGCGGTGAACGATGATTGGCTGTCGGAAAAGGTTTTGAATGACCAAGAGAATGACCTGAATCTGAAACCAATTGTGAATTGGAAGAAAGAAGATCGGAAACCCACTTGGGAGGAGGTGTCACGGTATTCACCAACCGTAAAGTCATACTGGGCTCAGTGGAACTCCTCGTCTTAAGCGATGGACTCTTAAAACGCGTTCTGGAGAAATCAGATGGTACCGAAGAGCGAAAACAACTGATAGTCCCCAGAAACAGAGTGCCAGAGGTATTGGAGGAGATCCACAATGGAAGCACTGGCGGACACCTGGGAGTAACAAAGACGCTGGGAAAGTTAGGGAGCGTTTCTACTGGGTGAACTGCACTACTGATGTGAAGGGTGGTGCAAGAAATGCGGTGTGCGCTGCAAGTAATGGTCCGCAACGGCACCCGAAGGCTCCAATGCGACAATACAACGTGGGTAGTCCGTTTGAAAGAATTGCCATCGATGTAGCAGGTCCGTTTCCGGAAACGGATAATGGAAATAAATACATCGTCGTCGTGATGGATTATTTTAGCAAATGGGTAGAAGCGTATGCCCTTCCAAACCAAGAGGCTTCTACTGTGGCGGACGCTCTCATCAAGGACTGGATTTGTCGATTTGGTGTACCTCTGGAATTACATTCGGACCAGGGGAGAAATTTCGAGTCGATTCTGTTTCAGAATGTGTGCCGTACACTCGACATCCGTAAGACAAGGACAACTGCACTGCACCCGCAGTCAGATGGAATGGTGGAGCGAATGAATAGGACCATCAACCGGTACTTATCCAAAGTAGTCTCTGACCACCAGAGGGACTGGGACCAGTTTCTCCACCTGTTCCTGCTAGCCTACCGGTCGTCAATCCACGAAACAACTGGACAAACACCTGCAAGCATCGTGATGGGCCGAACTGCGTCTACCCTGTGACCTGAAGTTCGGCTGTACACCAGGGGACGACGTGGCTGGAGAGGACTACGTCAGTACTCTACGCCAGAGAATGGACGACATCCACGAACGAGTCCGTTCAAATATCCAGGGCGCCAGCGACCGCATGAAGGAGACCTACGACATCAACGCTAACGATGGCAGGTACCAGCCCGGCAACCAAGTCTGGTTATATAACCCACAACGTCGTCGTGGGTTATCTCCAAAACTTCAAAGCTCCTGGGAAGGTCCGTATGAGGTCGTCACCCGGATTAACGATGTAGTCTACCGAATCCAGAAGTTGCCAAGAGGAAAACCTAGGGTGGTCCATTTCAACCGTTTAGCCCCTTTCGCCGGAAGCAATGACGAACAAGCTGAAGCCAGAGTTCGACACGTCAGTCCACCAGACGGCGAGCTCTCCTTCGAGGAATTCATGTCGCTTCATTCCAACGGCCAGAAAGCTCGCTACGGTGTAACGCGAGAAGAACCACGTGACCTGTTCCAGACTCCTGCTGACTTCTGTCTTGCTCACTGTGTGGCAGCGGACCTCCGAATGTCCCGAGGGATTGCACTCACCTTCAAGAAGGCGTTTGGACAGTTGGAGGAGTTACGCAGACAAAGACCAGAGGTTGGACGAGTCCTTCAAATCACGGCGGCCGAACAGGAGAAAGAGAGGTCCGTTTTCTATTTGGTGACCAAGCAGCTATCGCACCATAAACCAACTTATCAAACTGTCTGGGACACACTAGTCGAGCTGAGGATGTGCTCTTGTCCCAGAGCATAAGCAGTTTGGCGATACCGAAGATAGCCAGCGGACTAGATGGCCTGGGATTGAGGGTGATCAGGGAGTATGCTAGAAGTCCTCTTCCGGTTTACTGGAATTGAGATTCTGGTATGCTGTTACAACCCCAGGAGATCGCTCAACGAGAAGACTGTGGACTGCTTCTTCTACCAGACCTCCCGATGCAAGAATGGGTCATTCTGCAGGTATCGACACGGACCAGAGGACGATACAATTCGAGACGAAATGTCTTTAAGGAGGGGGCAGTGTTACGAACGCTGGGCCAGTCCGCCCCTGCCTGCTTCGATGATCCAGCCAACTGAACGTCGATGACGTACGCGGGCAGCGCCCGCGTCGAAAGATCGCGGCTTTTGCCCGATGGTTCGGGAATCGGCCCGGAGCTTCTCGCAGAGACGCGATACTTCTATAGGTGGATATAACGGGGGTTTCGACGCGGGACGATTCAGTTCTATTTAAATATCGGCGCGGCTTACAACGCTCAAAATAAATTGTATAAAAAATAAATTAGTGTAGTTAAATAGTGTAGTAGTTGTATTAGTGTAAATAAATAGTGTTAGTTTAAATGTACGAGATTAATTTTTCACACCTCACGAACCCGAAATAAATAAAACGTTACAATATAGTGATTGACATCAATGGCGCAGCCAGAAAACATTCTTGGGGGGGGGGCGAGTCTCCCAGTCACATTTTATTTTCTTTGTAGTAGCATACACAATATGATATTATTCCGTGAAAACAAAAATCAGTGTGTTTTATTAAGGTCTATTAAACAATGATAAACGTATAAAAAAACCAAAAATAATGCAATTAAGTATGAAGATGCATAAAACGACCATGATTTTTTGTTGGTTGCTGGCTAGGAGGGGGCTGGTCCCTCATCCCCTCCCTGGCTGCGCCACTGATTGACATCATACAGTCCCTCTAATAAGAAAGCAGAATTGAAAAACAAATGAACAGTATCTACTTTAAACTTTAAATAAATGTAATTACATAAATGACGCTGCGACAATGAGAGTACGTTTAGAATGAAATATACATATTTTCAGTCAGAACTTCCAATTACATTTGAAATACAGCCTGTATATATTAGTAACGTTTTAGTTTCTATTATTACTTACTTATTAGTCTTTGCGCAGTGGCGGTGCGTGATATTTCAGTTAGCCATATCTTGAAAACGACGCATGGGACCCACTTCACTTTTTAGGTGATGACTATACACCTCTTACAGAAAAGGATTTATAGTGAAAAATCGTCAGCAAAGTTTGCGAAAAAATTTCAAAAACTCTGGAGCACTCCCTGGGTTCTCAGTAACGCTCTGTGGGATATTTGCAGTATTTTTTTTTCATAAATCTAGAAACACATATAAGGAGACGTTTTTCGATTTGTTGCAAAATATTTTTTTTTCAAAAAAGTTATGGCCATTTTAATTTTTAATTTTATAGGAACATTTTGTTTTCCAAAATTAAAATGGCCATAACTTTTTGAAACAAAAAATATTTTTGTAACAAATCGAAAAACGTCTCCTTATATTTGTTTCTAGATTATGAAAAAAAAAAAATACTATATAATGCAAATATTCCACAGAGCGTTACTGAGAACCCAGGGAGTGCTCCAGTGTTTTTGAAAATTTTTTCGCAAAATTTGCTGACGGTTTTTTCACTATAAATCCTTTCTGTAAGAGGTGTATAGTCATCACCTAAAAAGTGAAGTGGGTCCCATGCGTCATTTTCAAGATATGGCTAACTGAAAAATCACGCACCGCCACTGGTCTTTCGTAGCAATGAAAATAATTTCTAATAAGGGTGGTAGAGTTTTGAATTTTTATATTTTTGGTTCAACTTAGATACTCTGAAGAATACCATTTAATAAGAGACCAACTTGGAAAAAGATTTACCATTTTCGGAGTCATTCACGATTTTTTGAACACAATCGACATATCAACTTGGGCTTTTTTAGACGCAGAGAGCTATAATCCTATCAGAAGCAAAAAAATCAATTCTGTAGTATAAAAACTGAATATTAGAAGTTAAGCAACCTTTAAAAAGTGAGTATATGATGATTTTCGTAGCTGTCTGTAGATATATCAGTAAACCACAACCATTTACTTTAACTTTACTAAGGAAAGTGCAGTGTTTATATAAATTTATCACCATAAAATTGCCCCAAAAAACGAATGATATACAGCGTATTTCTAAACAAAGTAGTATAACTGACACCAGTGGATCTGGAGTTCAAAATAATCGAATAAACTAAACATACCGTAGTCAAATACTGCATAGTGTTGTTGTACAAAGTCCAAGCCAACATACAAATTCATCAATAAATCAAAAACATAAGGAATTATTAAAATCGTCATTTTTGGAGTAGTCCAGATATAATGAATGATTAAAATCGTCATTTTTGGAGTAGCCCAGATATAATTTAAAAAGAAACCACAATCATTTTTCAATTTCACAACTTTTAATGAAACTGAGGCTTAAATTACATAGATCATCAGATAATTGGTTCTTTATAGCCGAGATTAATTGCCATGCCAGTAGCTTCGGGTTATTCAGTGATTAAGACCAGTCGTTCAACTGCGATTAGCGATTTCAATGAACACTGTCAAGGGTACTTTCATCTTCCGCAACACTAGCTTTACGACACGCATCTGGCAGTGAAAGTGATTCGAGGAAAGTGATCCTTTTATTTGCATAACTAAGTCAGAGCCACGGGCAGAGGCGAGCAGACTTGTTTGTTTCTTGTTTGGGTTCTCGTTTATCTTTCTCAAAAAAGTGGGAAAAGCCGAATGAGGAAGTGATCCGGTTGCTATACGCGAGCTGGCGTTGAAATGGGTTTCAATTCGCAACGATGCCTAGATCGCAAAGGATGAATTATGTTTTAAGCTTTTTTTGAAATAAAAAATTAGAAAAGCCCTGTACGCCACACATGGCTCAAAAACACACCACAAAAAATGTATTATACGTCTAGTCTTTAAGGAGGTTGGTCACCGAGGTGAGGGGCAAGGGGGGAAACTGCTATCTCTTCCATGTATAAGAAATCAGGGTTCCAACTTGCAAAAGTGAAATGTTGATATATTTTTTTAATTTAAGATGGAACTCTCTGAGTAATATGTTTGTAAAGCACAAATGCATAAATTAATAATTTATTATTATATACCAAGTTTGGACAATGATTTATGGAATTTATTGACCACGTTTTTAAAAGTCGATTTATAGTCGGAAAGTACGGCAACGCTGAACGGTTTGGAACGTTTGCTTTCAGTAGTTGGCTAGGCTACTCGGCGAAAATTGTTGACAGAAATTAATGCTAACCTCAAAAAGTTTGTCGGTAATGGTTCGGCCAAGCGGAAATTTTGATAAATAAAATGAGGAATCTGATAGATTACGTAGGAAAGGTCGTTTTATTTCGGCAAAACAATTACGGAGAGTGCATTGCAACAATTACGGATGTGGCATTGAGGCATGGAAGAAACGCACAAAGGAACAATTATGAGACGCGTCGTTGCCGCTTCGACAGAGCGCCAGCCCGATTGCGTGGAACACTCAACATTAAATTGATAATTGCGTGCAACACAGCTGGTTAATCATGTCTATGTAAATCTATGTTATTCCTAGACGTTATTGTTATGCGTGTACAAAGTTTCAGATTTTTCTAATTATTCAGAACGTAGTTTTTATCAAATTCAATAGCTACGTCCATAAGAGCCCATGTTACATTTCTTTTTTTGATGATTCTCTTCTCGCAAATGGTGAAAAAATCCCAAACAATTCTGAAGATAATTTTATTACTTGAAGAATATATATCAATAATTTCATCAACTTTTAATTATTTTTGAAATTCCAGACGAACCTCCTTAAAGAATACAAGTTTAAGAATGTAAGGTGGCAAATTTAAGTTTCAAAAATTTGAAAAATCGACACTGGATTGCTCCTAAATTGTTGCAATGCACGATACGAACAGGGCACCAAACACTGGAAGCGTCTTCAGTTTGGAACGAATAAACGAAATACATATTTATTTCGACCTGTGAATCCAAACATTCTATTAGCATTTGATATTGTGGTACCTATAATATGTAGAATAAGAAGTATTTTGTTAAAGGACAAGATCTTTAAAACTTGATTATCGTTTCAAAAGCTATGATATACTCAAATGTTATGCGATTAAAGTAGTTTTACTTTCAAATGACATAATACGAGTAGTGCACTTGCTGAGTTATTTCGTATTAGCGACCCGTTTGCATACCTTCGTCGTTACATAGCGGTATAATATTGCATTTCTCATTTAAGGTAAGTTTATATACATTACAACTAGAAGATTTAATGTTTAAATGTGACTTCTGTCGAGTTTAATCTACGTTTGCAATGTGTTGGAATACATTTATGTTTTTTTTACCTAGATACATATAAATATGTATGAATCTTTTAACCTAGTTACTATGGGTACAGCACATCCGCAGTATAATGTTTTTGGTTCAACTTTAGATATTTTTCGTATCTAGAAAAATGTTTTACAAAATGGATCAGGCAGTCAAATAGACACTCTGAAGAGTTCTTTGTAATGTGAGTCTAAGAACTTTGAAAATGATTTAATATTTTCGAAGTTATTCACGATTCTTTTTGTAAAAGTCGCAATTACACTTTCAACGATATATGTTCACACATTCGACGTATCGTCTTTAATTTGCGCTGAATTTCACATGTAATCCTATTAAAAGCACACAAAAAGTAGTACAAAAAATTAACAGAATCGAAGCAATGTTTAAATAGTGTATGATGTATGAGGACATTGAAGGTATGATTAAACAATTATACAAAATCAAAATTATACAAGTCAAAATTACATTAAGCCTTTAACCTTTAGAGGGCCGGAAAACCAATATTTTGGCGCACCAGAAAATTTTCTTAAAATTTTGTTATAGATTAAAATATTCATTTTTCCAATATTATTACTTTTTTTTTAATACCATTAAAGGTCAATTTTTCCCCTCCCTACCTCTTTTTTACCTACCCTATATCGCTTAAATTTGTAATTTCTACCTTATAAAAGCGGTACATTGTTTTGTTTGCATGAGGCTATAATTATAAACAAATATATTTTATAGAAGGTTTTTCATATTACTGTTTAATATAATTCAATGAAAATTCCCCTCACACCCCCTTTTTACCCCACTCATACCCCTTATGCTTTTCGATTAGATTTTTTTGAAAAAACACATTGCTTTATTTGCATGTGGCTGTAATTATAAATAAATTTATTTTCATGGCCGTGATTTCGATGACAAATTTAGATAGCGGCTCAGAAATATTCATGAATAATTTTTTTCGTATTAGATACTGTAAATTTTTCAATACTTCAAATGTAAATAAATGAACATCGAAACGTAAATTTAGTATATTTGATTTCAATATTTCAGAAACTTTCGGATTTGAGAAATTTTGTACTGTAAATACAGCATTTTTCTTTATTTTCTGCCTTTGTCGTTCTGTATTATTTTCACAAACAATTTTTCGATTGAGCGTAGTAAGAGAAATTATGAAATTAGATTCTCAAGAGGTTTTAACATCTCTTACGCCAGATATTCGACTAAGTGGTCGTCATTTTCCCAGTAAAATTCAATCTGAAAACAATGATAAAAAGTTATCAATTTTTTATAATAAAATTATTTATAAAAAGTTATAAAATAATTATAAATAATGAATAAAAAACAAGAAAAACAAAAAAAATACAAAACCAACCAAAAAAAAAAACAAAAGAAACAAAGAAAAAAAAAAAAAAAGAAACGTAACTCTGTCACAGTCGGTTCCAAGCCCGTGTTCAATAGAGGAGGGTGTTTCAAAATCGTTCATGCGAGGCAAAGGTGTAGTTTTTACCCTATTATAGGGGTTGTTTTCGGGTTTATTATTTTTTTGACGCCATATTTGGATTCCGCGTCGAAAAATACATCGAAAACTAATATTTTTTCGAATTCGAGTTCCCTTCCGGGCCGGAAAGCCAATATATTGGCTCACCCCGACACTTTGCTTATGATCAATTAATGATATAAGATACTTTTTATACCAGTTTTCTGGCGATATGTCCCCTGAAATCCCGGCCCGGCCCTCTAACGGTTAAGACAGCATAAGGAAAATAAGTTAAAATGCATCCTACTATTAAAAACTAGTCTAGTCTAGTATTATTTTGTTTTACTATTCTATTTATTTATTTATTTTTGTATACCCAGATAGTTAATGTCTGGTTAGCTGTATTCTAAAAAAACGTTTACCTTCGTGCAAGGCTACGTTTTGCATGCTTCGAAATACTTACGGTATACGATAAATTAAATAATTATGGTATACTAATAACGTAAATACCCAACTCATTGTTAGACACATTCTCTTGCTTCAAATGTCAGGTTCAAGGCAATTATAAAAGCGCTAAATATTATAGAAAGCAAATGAATGCGCTCTAATGTATCGCCTTTCATGAAACGAAATAAAAAATATTTAGATCAAGATTAATGTTCTGTAATAATTATTTAATGGATTAGTTTGTAAATAATAATGGAGCTATCAAAATTCAACAATTTTTATATAGTATATATAAGTAATATATTTTTATAAGTAAAATCATATATTCTACCACACAAGTTCCACTAGCCACTTGTATAAAGGTACGGCCTCATGCAGTCGCTAGTCGCTCGTTTTCAGCGACAAATGAGGTCACGTGGTATGATTTTGAATTTTCCGCCATTTTAAGAATCGCAACGACAAGTCGCAGCGTCAACCTGGCTGCTGGTTGTAAGAATGCGCGACAGAAATATCGAAAGTGATATAATCGATAAATATCGATAAATATCGAAAGTTGATATATCGATATGTGCAGACCCTCTATTCCTAACCTCTTTAAATAGCAATAATAAAAGTAAACAGAAAATACCAAATCGTGCGAAATCAATTAATAAATCACACTAATTAATGAGAGAATTCTTAAAATACAAGTGAAATAAAAAACAATATAATACGAGGGTGGGCTGATAAGTCCCGGGCCTCTCAATAAAAACAACATAAAAAACATTTTTTCTCAACATGATCTTCAGAAAGGCTAATACATTTGCCATATCGGTGTTCTAATTGAATTAAACCAGTGTTTTCTGTAGTGCGATTTATCAGGGTCCTCAAAATAGCTGTTTACCGCATCAATGACCTCCCCTCGTTGCTGTGAAATCTTCGGAGGGAACAGGTGGTAGTCACTGGGTACTAGAGCTGGCGAATAGGGTGGACGTTCAAGCAATTCGAACTTTAATTCGCAAATTTTTCCCATTGCAATGACTGAACGATTAAATCGTTAAAAATATTTACCTCATCTAAATCCATTGATTGCACTTATGAATGTATTTATTCCATGAATAACAATGTCCACTTATTGTATTGTATGTGGTTGTTTAAATTATAAAGGTTATGTATCGAATGTATCGATTATTTCTATATCGATGTTTCGAACCGGATTTATTTCATCGCTCCTTTCCCAGCGACAAAGTTCAACTTGTTGGAGAAGTTGAACTTTTCCAACTTTGTCGCTGCGATTCTTAAAATGGCGGAAAATTCAAAATCGTACCACGTGACCTCATTTATCGCTGAAAACGAGCGACTAGCGACTGCATGAGGCCGTACCTTAATACTTTCTCTCCTTGAATTTCAACCCTAGTCAGTCAGCAATTTAACGGTTTACTTTCCTCTTCCTTCTTTTATGAATAAATTATGCATTTTTGTATAGGATTAATATATTATTTAAACAATTTAACAAGTGATAAAAATAAAATTTTTGAATAACATTAACTGTATAACATGGCAGTGGTTAGTTCATAAAGCGTAAATATATTGAACAAAAACTAAAATATTAATTTTACACAATTGTAACAAAGCAGTGTCTTAATTATTTTTGATATATTTTATTAGATGACAAAGTGATGTCATTGACTTTAAAACAAATAAATGAGATCATTCTTTATGTAACTAAAGACAATACAGTGTGTTAATAATAGATAAAAACAAACATGATTGATATTCATATAAAAATTCTCATAAAAATGTTTTCATATTTTTCAGATTTTTCGAAGTTATTTTCTGTACTGAATTACTACAACAAAAATATAATAATATACGCACATATGTTATATAGATGTACAAAAAAACAAATAAGGTTTTTAATAACAATTATAATTACATAATAACCTCATTGGGACCATGCTAGACGCAATAGACGGACTATTTAATGTGTTACTAGTCCTATGTACTGTTTTATATAGTTTTTTTCCTAATTTTAGTATGAATATATTATTACCATCATTAAAGAAGCAGCGTCCTGTATAAACCACAGTAATAAAGCTATTTGCGTCAAACATGATATTAGATGTGATATAATAGGCCAGTAAAATTGATGCTGAATTAGATTAAGTCTCTAACAAGGTAATTTGGTAACAAAAAAATGTTTCGAGGTTGATGATACCAGAGGTAACTTTGATTGGTCTTCTTTGAACGGTATAAGTATTTAAAAGATTTCGTTTTATATAGTAACTTGAAATTTTGCAAATATAAGTTTGTTTAAGTAGTCGTTAAATGAAATATAAATTAACTAGCGACCCGCCCCGGCTTCGCACGGAAATATAAAAAATGGTTATTGTGGGTTATCCCTAAGAGATAAACATATACCATCGCGGACTTTTTTGTAGACCTTTTTAAGGTGTACAATACTGTAGTACATTATTTTGATCTATCTCGTAGGGTTCAGCCAGCGTTTGCAATGTAAGCGCAAAAAAATGTGTTTATTTACGACATCACATTAGAAACCTCTAAAATTATCAGTGTTTCTCTACTATATTATGCATGTATTATACATATAAACCTTCCTCTTGAATAACTCTATCTATTAAAAAAAACCGCATCAAAATCCGTTGCGTAGTTTTAAAGATCTAAGCATACATAGGGACAGACAGACAGCGGGAAGCGACTTTGTTTTATACTATGTTATGATGAGGATTTCAAATTTAGCTTCTGTCAAACATTGTTCTGTGTTGTTTGTCAACATACGAAGAATGACACGGAAGTACAGTGTGTTTGAATTTCCACAGCTGATATTTCTTTAAATACGGGGTATGCGAAAAATTGCCGTTCTCTGAGAAACCATCGAAAACAGATTTTGAAGAATGGACCAAACTTACATTTTTTTTAAATGGCAACCATAGCTGGCCATGACATACGGCATTTTTTACGCGTTTCAAAAATATATTATTTGACACATATATATTTTCACAAAAGTAGTCCAGACACGTGAAAACAGCATATTTCTATATCTTCTGTAATAACCCAAGTACTTTACAAAAACGTCGAAAACACGGGACAACCTATACATACCCAAAGTGTGTATGTATTTATTAGATTATTTTTTCTCATGCCTTGCAACGTCCAGGTCCTTATTTGTTATCAACCATCACCTCTTATTCCTGGACTCAAATTTAAGATAATTTTACTGGCCTAACAAACACGGCTGAGTGCCACATCAGGCCCGGACATATTGACTTAACATTATCGAACAAAGCCTTTAGAACACGATAGCTTAACGGCGAAAGCCATGGGCGGAGCCAACGTGGAACAGGGGGAGGAAGGAGTACACCCTCTAAACTACTCGAAGAAATCCTAAACATTAATAAATACAATTTTCATTTTGTTTAAATTTTTATTCATCAGGTGGTTTTGTTGTGGAATAATGCCGTTAAATTCATTCAAAGAACTATGAAATTTGAAGTATAACCTACCCCTTATCACTCGTCTACAGAACACCACTGCTCTTGATGTTATCTCGAAATATGGGCCACATTTGGTTTAAAAATTGTGCCAAATCTGGAAAGTTGTAGCGGCAAAGGTTTATGATTTTTTTTTATAAATTGTTCTGAAGATTTAGAAGGCTTATCAGATATAAGGGGTGTAACTTTGTAATAAGTCTAAGGTGTGCAACTTTGTATAGAGGTAAGTTTGTTGAATTATCATATTTGACCTGTCCTACACGTTCTGTGTTCCAACCCCTTTTGAGACACCCTACAGGGGGTGTCCTACTATTGTGTTAAAACTTTTAAAGGGTGTATTCTATAGGTGATTTTAAAGGAGCCTTTCATATAAACTTTTTCGACTAGAGCCCTCCCTGCAGATATTCAAACATACAAGCCGAGCTAAAAAAAATGTACGTATTTAATTTTTTATCTAAATAACGGAATAAGGGAATAATACTTTGAGGTTTGATGTGTGTCTTTTACTAACAGAAGGACACAGTGGAGTAACATTTTTATTTTCCCACGCACCCGCATGGGGTTGAAATAAGCAACCCCTATTTACTTTTGCGTAGTAAATTTTCTGCTGCATATTTGTTAACATATTTTTGGCTCGCCTTGTACGTGCGATAAATTTGTAGGGAGGGGCTCTAATCGAAAAACAATTAGACGAAACACCTCCTTTAAAACCACCTTCACAGGCCACCCTTTATCAACACCCTTTAACCTTTAGAGGTCGGGAAATCCAGTTTACTGGCTCAAAAAAAAGGTTCCTCTTCTTTGTTCAAACATCATTATTTTTGGGTTTTAGGGTCGCCAATTACGAATCTGAAGTCAGCTTTTAAAAATACAAGATGACGTATCTAATATGCCGGACAAATCCTATATGTGAGACAGAAATTTTACATTTACTAGAATTTGGACTGAAAACTTTTTATGTGGGTTTTTGAGGTCGCTGATTACGAATCTGAAATCAGATTTTAAAAATTCAAAAAACCCAAATTTGCTCGAAATCGAACTGAAAACTGTAGGTACACATTGGTTTTTGAGATCGCTGATTACACAGCCACAGACAAAAAAAGTTTCTGACCTGGGTATCTCACTATGTGTACTATATGCTTTTGAGGTCGCTGAATCCGAATCCGGGGTCAGTTTCATCCCAGCACGTCTGGGTTCGGCCATAACCTCAAAAAAGCTTCAAAGCTATATCCTTTAAAACCACAAACCCTATGGCTCCGAAACCTCATAATCCTATAATACAATAACCCAATGGTTGTACATTACGTTGGATTACGGCATGTACATGTACATATACAGTCGGAGTTCTGGCATTCACAGATTCATTAATTTATTTATAGATTTTTTTATGGTGTATATTTGCTTGAGAACTGTAAAATCAGTTTCATTGTGACATATTGCGTTACGTGATTACAGCATCGAGTTATAGGGTTATGTGGCTATGTGGTTATGTGGCTGTGGGGTTTTTGAGTTATTGTATTATAGTATCATGAGAATGAAGAGCCATAGGGTTTAGAGTGTAGGGTTTTACGGATATGGTGAATTTCAGAGTGTTTTTTGAAGTTATGGCCCAACTCTAACGTACTCAGATAAAACTGACCCCGGATGCAGATTCAGCGACCCCAAAAACATATAGTACACATAGTGAGACCCCACGTCAGAAACTTTTTTTCCGGGTTTTAGAGTTATGGGGTTATGTGATTATGGGGTTATGTGGTTATGTGGCTATGGGGTTATGGAGTTATTAGGTTGTGGGGTCAGTTGGTTATTGTATTATAGGGTTTATGGTTTTAACGGATATATCAAATTTGAGGGTGTTTTTTGAGGTTATGGCCGAACCCAGACGTGCTGGGATGAAACTGACCCCGGATTCGGATTCAGCGACCCCAAAAACATATAGTACACATAGTGAGACCTCCAGGTCAGAAACTTTTTTTTGTATGGCTGTGTATTTGATGACGAAATATTTCTGGATTCAATAATTTGTGGAATGTGAATTCAATATATTCTGTTTTTGGCATCATTGATTACGACTTGGGGGCTGTTAGTGACAAATATGATGTCAGATTTTTGGAATTCAATATGACTGATTCAGTTGGATAAATTCAAACTGGCGCAACCAAAATATCAGTTGATCGCTTGACATTTGCTGTGTTTCTTTTATCTGAAATATCAGTTTATTTCAGTTCAGTTTAAAAATGGGTGTTTTATTATGCCATCTCATTTTGAGAATATCAGTTCCTACTGAAATTAAAAATACCATGATCAGTTTCTCATTTCATTTATATACTGTGATAAAAGTGAGGTTACAGTTGTTAGGTTTCTAAAAAAAGTTAATCAATATGTGGTTTTCCAAATATCTGAGAGTTCATAGCAGTATAATTTGGGCTCCACAATGGATATCTACAATTTTTTTCAGTGTTAGCTGTCTCATGTACGATTTTATCAGAAGAAAGATCATTCTCTACTCATTAGTTTTATGTGAAAATATACCATATGTCTTCACAATGATTGGCTTTGCATAGTTTTCTCTTCTAATTTGTAATTTTCTATATAATCTATAACTAAAATAAAAAAAACATCCTAACTTCGTTTTTAGGTGTTTCTTAGTTTTCATTTCATTTTAGTTCATTTCACTTTACCAAACTCAAATTGAAATGAAATATTGGGTAAAAGAAACACAGCAATTATTATGTGGTGAATATTTCTCGTTTTGATGACATTTGCAGTATCGTTACGTGAGCAACTTCAATCGATCTTAACAAGTGATGGGTTCGGAAAAGGAGTGAAAAATCTGATAATATTGATAAAAATATGTACTCAAGAGTAATTTTGAATTATAAAAATTTAAAATCAAGTCGTTGACGCATATGTTTCCATTACTTCTAATATTTTTCTATTATAAGTTGATATACTGAATCCGCTATCTTGAATCCGCCATTTTATATCCACAATTTTAAATCCAACATTATGAATCCGCCACTTTGAATTTCAATAATCTAACAACAAATTCGTGAAGAGCGACATCAAAACTTACTAGGACAATTCTTTTTCTATTTTTTCAGTCACTGTTAAGTAAAATAATTGAATTTTTTTAAAGTGGAAAAAATTTAACAATAGCATTACCCTTCCGGAGAGGAAAGCCAGTATTCTGGCTAGACCATGATCAACACTTTACCCATAATCAATCTGTGATGAAATATACTTTTTTTATGCATCTTCTTAGAAGGATCATAAGCCCCAAATGCTCGACAAAAGTTTTGACATAATTGTGGGACACCTTGTATATCTCAATAACAAAAAAAAAAACATATGTTGCGATTGTCACAAACACTGAATCTCGTTATGAAACTTTCTGTCGAAACTAAAACATTAAATTTGCCAATTTCGATTTCTCCTCCCTGGACAAAATCGCAGCTACGCCCATGCTAATAGCTTATCGGAACGAGTGCGTCTTCGTCCTGAAGTCGTACTTCAGGTCGTCCTCGATGTGCTCCGTAACCGGTTTGACGTCTTCCGCGTGGCCGCGGTGGACTTGGTGCAGCGGGAGCGTGCCTACCAGCGAGACGGGTCGGAACAGCCCCTCCAGGCCCTCTCCCTCGAGGGCCCATCCGTTCGCGCAGCATTTCTTCACCCCGAAGACGTCCAAACCTGGCCCCAGCCTGCTCGCGAGCTTCGGATACTTCGGGAACTTTTTACTGGGCTTCAACAATTGCGCATAGAATTTGTCGTCGATGACGGGGTCCAGTATCTTCAGGTCGGTGTGGTGGGGTTTGGGGAAGGTCAAGCCTTCGTCGTCGTCTGTGTAGATCCGAAAGGGTTCCATCTCTGGACCCCTCCTTTCAATACAACACAGAGATTAGTAGGACAAAGTGGGGTAAGACGACGGATCGAAATAACTCGATTTAACTTCGAAAATAACTTGACCAGTGGCGGCTAGTGACTTTTTTTTGGGGAGGCAAACATATTTTGTAAAAATGTTTGTTTCCTAAATTTTTGTTATGGTAAACATTGTTAGTAATATGCCGCATAGTTAGGAGAAGGACCTCTACTTGGTCAATGAAATATATTAAGTACATTTGTCTAATATAATGTACCTAATATATTTTATTAGTTCAGCAAAACCATTGGGAAGGTGTAGAGTTTCCGTCAAATTATTTTACAATTAAAAGATGTAGTGAAATAAAATACGGATTTTTGCCAGGACTGCGTCAATTTAGATTTGATGGGCTGAATTGATCACATTCATAATATTTTGTTTGCCTAAAAGATGTAATTTACAAATACAATTAATATGTTCCTGAGTTTTTGAATGTGTCAAGTGAAAGAGATAAAGTTTTAAGATTTTATCAAGTTCAGACTTTGTCCAAGTATGTTCTCCACAATTCGAAAATAATACACACGGCCAACACAATAATTTATTTAAAGTTAAAGAACCACTTAGCCATTGCATTTATCATAGCACGTATTAACAAAAACTACGAGCCGGCTTACCCTGATTAATTAAAGTTTTACTTAGATCTGGCAGTGGTACTCTTAAATCTTTAACAAATAATTTATCCTCATAAGACAGGCGACTAAATTTGTACTTTATATGATACTCAACAATATCATTCGGTTCGAATATTTATTTGAGTGTCATGACAACTCGTATTGTTATTTTAATTAAACAAACTACTACAGTCGCCAGTTACATCCATTATAATTTTGTATAGTTAATTAAATAAAACGTTTAAATAATGACTTACATAAGTAATGTGATACAATTTCAATAATTATTACCCCTCCTATACCACTCAAAACACTCAAAAAAAACCCGGCAAGAATAAAGGCATTTTCCAACAAAAATTTCCAATACACAGAACAAAAAAAAGATATTAAATTTTGTAGGTTAGGTTGTTAGGTTCATGAAATCAAATAATTCGCTTTCTGCGCTGGTCACGTGTGAGAGGTGGGAGGTGGGCGTGTTTGCCTCCGCTATGCAGTTTTTTTAAATGACCTTTAATGCCACTGAAGTTAAGGGGTTAAATTTGTTAGCAACGCAGGTAGTTGCTAAGCCCTAGAAAAAATTGCACTGCCTCTTCTACCTCCCCTGACGAGCCGCCACTGAACTTGACCAAATTCATAAAATGTTAAGAAATATGTTTCACATAAACTTTTCGAGGTTGATCATCCATTAACTAGACGAACTAAAAACCGTCACGCTAGCATAGCGGTTAGACCCTCATTTGGATGGGGAATAAAACTACAAACTCGTGCACCAGCCGTCACGTTCATCACGTCACACTAACATAGCGGCTATGCTCTCATTTATTCAGGAAACCTCTGTCTTCTAATGAATATGAGACAGTATGAAGCAAATATGTATTTCTATAAATAGTCCAAATTTGGATCAAATATTTCTTACGAAATTTCTGTTTTATTAATGGTTTAAAGGATTTCAACACTTAGTATTAGTTTTATACCAGTATCTTTGTCTTGAATCCTCAAACGCTAATTTTTCCTAAGACACGTCGCACATGACTAAAAAAATAATGGATTAACACTCCTCTGGAATACTAGATGGCTATACGAAAACTATACCTAGTGAGGATAATAGAGTTTTGAATTTTTCTGATGATTTTGTTCAAGTTTAACATATTTCATGACTAGGAAATATTTTTCCAAAAGTTCCTCAGTTAGTCAGATATATACTCTGAAGATTTCCATTTAATGTGAGTCCAAGAACTTTGAAAAGGATTTAATATTTTCGGAGTTAATCACGTTTTTTTTGAAAACATCACAATTTTACTTCTTCAGCGATTTCTTTTCAAACAATCGACATCATCCCCTTTACTTGGGCTTATTAGATGCAGAATTTTACAAGCTGTAATTCTAACAGAAGCAAAAAAATCATAATTTAAGCAACTTCCAACAATATATGAATACTTTCGTTGCTAATTATATATAGATTTTTTGTTTAGAAAAAATATGTAATTGTTCTGAATTTTTATTTCTCTTTATTTTTGTGGATTAGATAAACTAGCCAAATTGAATAACTTTTGATTACCTGTATGTGTAGTTAAAATGTTTTAATAATGAAATGTTAAACCTCTTTTTTAATATTGAAATATACCTAAATAGACGTAAATCCCGTACGATTTAAGCAAGATCTATAATAAATTTCACTTGTGCTTTCAAATAAAAAATTATTTTAGTAAGTAATTATTAACGATCTGTCGCTTTCTCTGAATTTGGGTAGCCAGTATTTAAATTTTATTCATCGTTAAAGATTTCCATTTCTTTTTGGTAAATCCAAATTTCGTAACTTCAACCACGTCCAGTACGCTTATTATTGTGTAATATAGATACAATTTTCATGGAAGCTATTATAATGACACTATACCTATATGTTTAATGGAAAATTTTTCTGGAGGAATAGTTTTGCAATAAAAAGTCGTCAATTTTTGAATACACTTATAATAAAATACTTAACGTTTTATATAAACAAGTACCTAGTTGAAAACTGAACATTTAATATGTTTGTATATTGTACCATCAACAATAGCTACATTAAAACCTTTAAAAGATTTTGTAAACAGGTTATAAAAAAATATAATTTAAATATTTCAGGCAGGTTAAATAATTCAAGAAGACCGTTGTAATAATAACCTTCAAATTATGTCAGTCTTACAAAATATAAGTATTGTAGAAAAATAGTTTCTTGACCCTAAACATAGTTGTGTTATGATTTATTATATGAAATACAGTTAATTTAATATATGAAGTTAAAAAATGGCTATAAAAACCTTTTACATTACGTATTCAGGTCTGCTGTTATAATATAAAAAATGTGCTGGAAATATAATAATAATCAAATCAAAGTAGTAGGTCATAGACTTGTTATTCATTCGCATCGTTAATTATTAACATCTGTCTGGTACCGTTTGGTAACTCAAATTCATTAAAACGATACTAATTAACGACACTAGGTAAGTATCTAATTCTTTCTCTTTTTGGAATTAAATGGAGCATTTATTTAAATTAATTATGGGCATTTACCCTTATTTGGCCATTAATTTTTTTATTTTCGACTTGGGCTTATTAGACGCAGAATTTCACAAGCTATAATCCTATCACGCGAAAAAAATCAATACTGTAGTATAGAAATTATCAGAATTTAAGCAACCTTCAAAAAGTGGGTGTATAATGACATAAATAACTTTGGTTGGTTATTGAGTTTGATATTAAAATTTATTTGACACATAACATTAATTCCTCTTATTTAAAATTAAATGAGAGTCAAAGAAAAAAACAAACTAACAACTCAAAATGTGCATTATATTGATTTCCGAACACTGAATTTAACTACATATTTCTATTTTTTCTACGATTGAGGCAGATCGAAGGAACAATAAATATTAGAATAAAAATAGGATAATTACTTGGTAACTGTTTTACTATCTTACTTTAACTGCTAAAGTATTCAGTTAATTAAACGTAAACGTAATTTAAAACAAGATAAGCATGATATTTGAGTAAACTCAACAGCAGCTGAATTGGTCGCAAGTCCGCGTATTCACTAACCATATAAAAAATCTTTTCAAAACCGGAAGTACATATTCAGACTAATTTTTGCATTCTGAATCTTTTTTGTCATTGACACTTCTCCCAAAATATGCTTAATCGTCTATTTAGATCAAAATTAGACCCACTTCCGGTTGGCCGTAGGTCACCTAACTGACCTAGATATTGTGCAAAAAAGAATTATCCGGATCGGTCAAGCCGTTTAGGCGCTACGCGTGTAACAGACACACGCACAGACACACGGACAACAAGAATACAGAGAATAGGCGACCCATTCAACAAGAAATGCGTTTTTTATGATGTTTTGGAGGTTGAGCAAACTTTAGCACCAACCGCTACTGAATTCTACATAACAAATTGAGACACACCAACAACCAAAACTGTGTCCAGGTTTGAAGCTATCTTTTTTTAATACCACAAATATGTATAACCAAAACGTATTTTGGATAATATTTGCATATATTTGATGTAGTTGTAATAGTCGACAGTTGTAATATTTATTTTATTATAGATACATCGTTAAAAATAAATACAATTCCAGATCAGATGATATAGAGATTACAGAATTGCATCAGATCTAGACAACATACAGCAGTAAATGAAAATAGTGAATACCTACCAAAGACACAGTAGAGTCCTGAATTGTAAAATCAGGAGAATCTAAAAAGGGAAAGAAATGCAGATTTAATACTTTATGTTTTAATGCTATTATTTACAAAAACATTTTAGTAGAATCTACATAGAATACTAAAAATTCCTTCTCCATTGATACGAAAATTCCACACATTTTTAGACATGTACATGTTTAAAAAAATATGGTTGTAATTTTGGTTACGCATTATGATAAAAAATCGTTTCTTTTACTTTATTTAAAAACTTTAAAAACTTTTTTATAGGGATTTTTGTCTCTAAATCAGAGTTATTTGCCACCTTTAACTCGACTCAGACGTTCTCGATTTAATTTGCGGACACCCTGTATACTAAATGTTTTAAAAGTGTTCCATGCTGGAGCCGTTTCGATTTCAGACAACAATTTCTAATTTATTCGTTTTACCACTCGTATCAGTAAGCGTACCCACGGAGGGGGGGGATAAGGGGGGATATATCCCCCCCCCAGGAGGTCGAAAGTGATACTAAAAAATAGCCAAAGTAGATGATATTGTCCGCTAATACAAATTAAACACAGTTAATTCTTAATTCATAGCTAAATTCGCTATAAGTAGGGTGGCATATTTCTTCTCGCGCGGAGTACCTACGTTCAAAGTAGCCCAATTGGCGGCTTTAGCGCATTTGGAATTATGCAACCAACAAGCTTACCTAATGGTGGCACTTCACTTGGCGTAGCGTATTTGTGTTTGAGTATCGTTGTATTTGTCCAAACATTTGATGTATTCGCAAATATTCCAAACAGGCCATCCACACATACAGCAAAACACTCAAACATGCCAAATATGTTTGAATATTCAGAACCAGTGAATACACTGACGGACGTGTTGACAGCGACAGCAGCTTATTACCTGAATGCTTCTTATTACCAACTAGCGACCACGCCCCGGCTTCGCACGGGTGCAATGCTGATACTAAATATAAAAAATGGTTATTGTGGGTTATCCCTAAGAGATAGACATATACCATCGCGGACTTTTTTGTAGACCTTTTTTAAGGTGTACAATACTGTAGTACATTATTTTGATCTATCTCGTAGGGTTCAGCAAGCGTTTGCAATGTAAGCGGAAAAAAAATGTGTTTATTTACGACATCACATTAGAAACCTCTAAAATTATCAGTGTTTCTGTACTATATTATGCATGTATTATACATATAAACCTTCCTCTTGAATCACTCTATCTATTAAAAAAAACCGCATCAAAATCCGTTGCGTAGTTTTAAAGATCTAAGCATACATAGGTAGGGACAGACAGCGGGAAGCGACTTTGTTTTATACTATGTTATTATTATGATTATGATGATACATGTTAAATCTACATAAGTACAAAGTTACTAAAATACCATGACGAACACGGCGCTGGTGGAACCAAGTATGGACGGTTACCGCAAATATTCGTCTTATTTGACTTCTTTGATGTGTGATTGAAAACCGACAAATGGACGGAAACGCGTATTTGCTGTTAACGCTATTCGCGTTATTTGTACAAATAAAGCAAATATAGCGAATAGTTTCTCTACAAGTCGCCGTTTTTGGGCAAATACAACAAATACGAATACGCTACGCCAAGGAAGTGCCGCCATAACATGTATAGACTGTTGTTGATATTCTGCACAATACCTGTTTCCACAGCCACAGCCGAGAGGACATTCTCATCATTAAAACGCATAAAAACCTACCTGAGGAATTCTACTTCTCAAAACAGGCTTAATGGACTAGCAATGATGGCTATTCATAGAGAGTTACCTATTTCCGAAAATGAAATTATCGATGAACTGGCAAAAAGACCTAGGCGACTAGATTTTGTTATCTAAAATAATTTTCGAATTTCGAATTTTCAATAAAATTTTGTTTCTTAATTTTTCTTCATTCTTATCTCCCCCCTCCCAAGGCCTGGGTACGCCACTGACTCGTATGTCTTTCTATTGTCACGTGAACTAAAGTAATTTACCAACTTTGTGTCTAAGTACGAGCATTTTAACTTTTCTTTTTCATAACATTAATGGCAATACACGAAACATTACAATTACAGACATGATATTTTTGTGAGGAGAAATCAACCGTAAAAGTATAAATAAACACCACATACCATCTTGGAAAAAACTTCGCGATTGCATGGATCGTTGACAGTGGTATTTACGCTCGTTAGAGTATTAAGGAGAAATGATGTAATTAAAACTTGTTTCCCAGCTTCCTGGTCAATAGATCAACTTAAAGTACTTGGATATTTTAACACTATTTCTACTAGTAGAAGTCAGATGCCACAAAGTGATTTTTACTTTTTTTGTTAATGGAACCGTCAACGAAGATTTTTATTGACTGTATTTATTTTATTGTTTTTACTAGTTTTGGACAATCTAACAGAATGTCGCACTTATTTCGAGAGCTGAATTGTAAATATATAAAAAACTGTTGGATGTAGGTACACATTAAATGCCTTTAGAATCCAAACATGCAATAATATGCGGGGTGTTCCATTTAAATAAGCAAGTTGACATATACTTCCAGTATAAACGGAAATCCCAGGAAGTCCTAGTTAAACAGAATATATAGGTTTTAGTTTGTCACAAAATTTTCAGAAATTTACCTTTCATAGTCAAATTGTATCAATAGTAGACACTCTATATATATTTAAATAAACATTTAAATTAATCATAAACAAATAATGTACTTTTAAAAGAAACTATATCAATTTGTTTTATAACCATAACGTAATTTTGAAACATTCACCACTTTTGAACAAGTCAGTGTCGTATTTACTATTCCAAAAGTACTATTATTAGCTGTCTGTAGTTATTTAATTACCTAGTTAATTTATGTTTACGCGAGCCAGTTTTAATTCGAATATAACTTTCAAACACGCAGATTACCGTGAATATATATGTAC